>SZWC01015623.1:51278-68669 GCA_023375785.1 Penium margaritaceum | reverse complement strand
TCTAGGCCATGATTCATGGCCCATGAATACACTATGCTCACATGACATGCACGCACTCTGATGTACATTTGAGAATTTCCAGGAAAGTGCGGATGTCGGTGCAAATTGTTGAGATCGAGATGCGATCGAGAGAATGCAACGGTGGAAGCCAGATAACACCGAGATGTGTGCCGTCTTGAAGCGAGAGAGACGGAGAGAAAACAAGACTCGAGATTTGAGGTGAGACGGAGATTCTCGATCTCATCTCTCTTCACACCCTTCGACAATGACGACCATGAATGGCAGCGGCAGCGGCGGTGGCAGTGATAAAGACGACAACAAGGGGGAGGAGGACGGGAGGAGGGGGGGAGGAGGGGGAGTAGGAGGAGGAGGAGGAGGAGGAGGAGGAGGAGGAGGNAGAAAACAAGACTCGAGATTTGAGGTGAGACGGAGATTCTCGATCTCATCTCTCTTCACACCCTTCGACAATGACGACCATGAATGGCAGCGGCAGCGGCGGTGGCAGTGATAAAGACGACAACAAGGGGGAGGAGGACGGGAGGAGGGGGGGAGGAGGGGGAGTAGGAGGAGGAGGAGGAGGAGGAGGAGGAGGAGGAATAGGAGGAGGAGGAGGAGGACGAGGACGATGACAAGGGGAGGAGGAGGACAAGGGGGACGATAAACTTGGGGAAAGCTAGGAGAACGTGGGTGGGGACAAGGGAAGATGGAGAGGGTGAGGGTAACGAGAGTAAGAGTGGGTTCGAAGGACAGGGTGAAACTGTCAGGATGAGGCAAAGGTTGAGGGTAGAGGTGAGGGTGCTGCTCACTTTAATCCATGGAGGTGAGCAACAACCTTGAGATTCATTCGTACGAGTCAAAATCCTTTTTGTTCTTGTTTGCCGCTGCTGACAACACGATCCGTTTCCCTCGAGACCACTTTGCTTTCAACGAGATTGTCAAGGAAAAGGGAGAAGAAGGGGAAACACCTGCCTGACTTCCTTGGCGGGATCCAGAAGTTCCTCCATGATGACGTCATCCACATAGCGCGACGCAACCAAGGCGGAATCAGCAGCCGGTACTGCATCTGCTGCACCAGCAATCGGCCTTCCTCCTGCATCAGCTGCTGTAGCAGCAGTGGTAGATGATGAAGCAGCAGGCTGGCCTCTGGCAGCAGCAGGGCAGACTGCTGCCATAGCCACGGCAGGCCGAAACATGACGTCACTCGCAGGAAAAGATGACGTCAACAAAGCATCGCTGCCGCCGTAGCAAGCCCCTTGCCTGCAACAGAAGGAGAAGGGGCGTGGAGCAGCAGGTGCTCTGCTCGACCACGCTCCTGTCCTGTTTGAAGGGTGAACTGGAGGAGCAGCGCTCCATATTCCTGCTCCTGCTCGCACCAGTAGCTGCGGCCGGCGGACTGACGCACATATTCGTCGATGTTGGGGGAGGAGCGGGAGGTGGGGGAAGGCGGGGGAGGAAGGGATGGCGAGAGATGTAGAGGGGGAGGAGCAAGTGGGCTGCATTGTTTCGGCGCCAGATGCGCTACGTGAAGTATTCGGAGAGGGGTGGCTACAGGTGTTGCAGAACCAGTGCAGTACCACTATTAGGTTGGAAACGCCCACATGGGGTTCTGTTTGGGATAACCTGAACGGATACAGTCATCGCGTTTGTGGGTTTCATGCCGTATTCCGCGACTTTTCTTTTGTAGTGGGCGGCGTCGAACCTCTCCCACAGCAAAAAAGTGTTGTTGTGGGCGCTGTCCAAAGAACATGTGTGTACTCTCAACTAAACCGAGCGGGTATGCCGGATCCGGAAGCCCGCGATAACTTCACAAAAAATAATTCAAGCAATAATGCACCACCGGGAGTTGAGCCCGGATCTCTCGGCCAGCGGGACGGGAAGTCAACGGCGACGCAAGTTCGCAAGGCCGTCGACTGATAGGAGGGTCTCGCGGAGGGTCGCCACGCGACTCTCCGCGACGCCCATTGGTCAATACATGTATCCATACAATTATCGTTTGGCTACCAATCCTGACATTTGTAGCGACAAAGCTGTCGTGGGGGAGGTCGGCGGGACACCCTCCACATCATGATACATCCTGGATTCACGCACGGTACATTTGTAGTGTGCCGAACCAAAATTTGGTCAGACCCATATTTGCCACGTCATTGGCGGTAGATACAAATACAAAAAAAAGGTCGCGGAACACGGCATCAGTTGTTTTTCCCGTTGTTCCTGGGGCCCTGCGGTAGTAAGACCCCACCGATCACATGGCAACCGAGTGCGTCGAACACTCCACCATCAGGGGGTTTGTAGACCTTACAAAAACGGTGAACGGAAGAACTGACAGTACCCAAACCTTGGACAACACTCTTTGTGGGTACTCTCCTCGAAATTTGAACACCTCCATGTAGGTGATGTGAAGTCTACCATCGGGGGGGTTGCAAACCCTACAACAACGGTGAAAGGAGCAAACACACCCAATGACAAACTACGATATCCCCGTGATTTTTTTCGTGATGAAGGGACAACAACGAGCGATTCACGAGCTCCCTAGACAAACCAGAAAGCAGCAGCAGCATGCTTCACTGTGAATGGCGGAACAGCGATGACTCCGACGACCAATCTCGTGATGGACCCCTCGGGCCCAACGATCCCCTTCCCTCTGCCATTGCGTGTCAAGTAACACCTGTCTCGGTGGAGGAGGCACGTGCTTGCAAGCTTGCATTATTAGCGACAAACACCATACGTTATCGAGACTTGAGAGCATCAACAATCATCTAGTATAATAACTCAACCCCACGACGGAGGAGCTACGGAACACACGCGCGCATGAAGTTGTGCTCGTCCAAATGAACAACCAACTCTTTGGTGAAGTCTCCTATGTGGAGTTGAGGGCGTGGTTCTCAACTCCACAAAAGATAGTTCTTAAGATGAGAAAGTTAAGCAAGGAATACGAGGACAACCAGTGATGATACTACACGTACAACCGAGGCACCACAAAAGTGAATGAATGATGTGTGAGTTATTGGATAAAGGGCCTTCTCGTCACTTAATCTGCAACGGCATGGTCAAGAAGTCAGGTCTGCAGGTCGAACCAGGGATGCTTGAAGAAAAGATAATGGACACACAACTTTAGACCCGTTGACATTGTGAACCAATCGGGCTACAGTCGAAGAGCTGTATGGTGTAATAGTCTTGTCAACAAGTCCAATGAGGTACAACAAAATCATCCTCGGGCTTGATTTTTCTAGAACGGCACAGCCCGCAAAAAGGCTGGCCAAGCAAAACCGTACATCATCATCAATGGAAGAAAGCGCCACCTACCTCCAACCGAGCAAACCATGATGTAGTAATGGTCTTAGGAAGCGACACGGGTAGAAGAAGCAAAGGACGTTCCAAAGGCTACAACAGAACTCAGGGCACCAACCTCACTAGAAGTGGCTAAACCTTACCTGTAGTGCGGGGCCGAGGAGTGGCTGATCGATGCGGAGCCTTGGGAACGCAGTGGGATGACTGTGTTTTAAGAAATAAATTCAATTGCCACATAGGCCTCAAAACTTACGACGTACGTAACCACCTAGAAGGATCTTTCCCAAGAGACTACCCTAGGATTTTCTACAGTAACTTAATCTCAATCAATGGATACACTTGAAGAAACGTAGTAGACCGACGATGAAGGGGACCTGTTAGATAAGAAGCACACTGGAACCCAAAAAAAAAACCTACGTGGACAAGATTCTCAGTCATCGATTTATGATTCTCGTACATAACCTCCTCATAAAAGAGGATAAAAATGTAAAACACATGTGCATGGACTACACGGAGTTGAATGAGATCAAAGTGAAGAATCGTTACTTGCTTTTGCAAGTAAAAACAGACAACTGACCAGCTCTGAGGAGCCAGACATTTCACCAAAAAATGTGTGTGAGCACTTACAAAAGATGAGTATCAGTATGAACATCGGGGAGAAAGCATTATACATCCACTATTGGCACTTTCAGTTTAGATTCATGGCGTTTGGACTCGCTCATTCTATACCAACATTTAAGGTGACAATCAACATCATTTGGAGGCCGTACCTTGATGATGATTTGTCGTCATCATGACCAACTCAGTATGTACAACCGCATGCCACGGGGGGAAGAAATCCACGCACATTTTGGAGGATGAAACTCACGTGGAAAGCTCTAAACGGACCACAACAAAAAGAATCCACGTAGGTTTACAGTTTGGTCGAGTCGTTGGGCCAAACCAATGGTGGCAGAATAATCACAATGGATCCAAAGAAGGTGGAGGCGGTCACTGATTTGGTGATGCTCCACATCAGCAACCAGGATTGCTGGTTGATATGAGCACCTTCGTGTTTTGATACGACTCGTATCTGGCAAGAATATTTGCAAAAAAAAAAAACAAGAATTTTCGTGAGTATGAAAATGTTATGTTCTAGTTTGATAATGAGTGCAAGTGATGGCCACTTATTCACCAATGGGCATGCCATTTAACAATGAGCTACAACAGATACTATTTCATGACAGTCACGATATTTTTCCTGGTGGGAACTTTAGCAAGGACAAGATAACTAAGAACTCGCGAAGTAAAATTGGTCGGAACATGAACAAACTGAAATTGCAAACTGTTACAAGGTGTGCAACATGTGTGAACACCACAAGACAAGGCAATCCAAACCTCTGTGTTTCATGCAACCACTATCGATACAAAAGATTCGTGGTATGGCATGTTCATGGATAACGTGATAGGTTTGCTCATCACACCATAGGTTTTTGGCTTAATACCAATGGTGGTTCATAGGTCTATAAAAGGATTGATATTCAACTTGACAATGAATGTGGAAAACTCCAAGCAAATGTTATGGATAGTCCCCAACCACGCCGTCTAACATGACAGTATCCCCTTCTCATTGCTAGTGATATGGGGTTCATTAGGAGTTATTTCTCAGAGTTCATGGTTCAAAGTGAAAGACGATTTGAGTTATATCAACCTTTCATTTCAACACACGCGTATATCAAGCTAACCAATCAGGTGCTAAAACGCTTATTGTGAATGTCACGGAAACCATATGGCACTAGCTGGGCAGACAAGATACCGACCGCCAATCTTGCCTACAACTCCATGAGCTTTGCAACAACATATGAGACTCCTCTTGATGTCGTCCGTGACAAGCAACTCAAAAATCTTGTTGGCTTCCAAAGTCCGATAGCATAGCTACAATCAACACCCAACAACACAGCTTCCATAACATATAGGAAGAGACGAATCGGACAACAATGACCTTGCCCATGGCTATTGCAAGATCAGGGACAAGGCAACAACATTTGCTATATCACCCTTGGTCTTCTAGAGGCCACGAGAAGTGTGGATGGTGTAAAGTAGCTCGACGCACATTATTGCAATACTATAAAGTTTCCTTGTTCACCATGGGGCGGGAAACGATAATGGTGTTGACAAGATCCAGCTTATGGGGTTCATGGTTTTCTAGTTTGAAATCACAAGTGAACTATACTTCTTCATTTGATGAATAGCTGGGGCTGGTGATGTTGAATGGAGATAGCATGTTTACTATCAAAATACAAGGTAAGAAGGGTGCCTTATGATCACTGACCAGAAGTGTCGAGAGGGAGAACATGGGTGTCAAGGAGCTCATGGAATAGACCTTCCCCTCTTATTTGAAAAGCACGTTTACTCTGCAATTGTTATCGAAGTAGAGCGCACAATGCCCTCACATGTCCTCCAAGTTTTCACAAAAACAAACCCTCCTATGCTCGTATGTGCACTAGGTGTTCTGTTCCATCTCAAGAAGAGATGCAGACTAGATGTCCACATGCCCTCGGTCCTTTGCGAGCTCCTTCTTGAATACCATGGGGGGCACCAATGCACGCATTTTGATAGTGACTCCGATTTATCTTGCAGTGCATGTGCTTTTCGAAGACAAATCCACCCATTTGAAGATTTGTGCGCCATCTAGTTGTATTGATTGTTTATAAAAACAAAGGTAGAACAGGTTACTAGGTATCATGTTAACATTGGGACACTAATGCTGGCAATTATAACACGGCTCACGAATTAGGTGATAGCATCAACATTGTCCATGGAACTGTTTTGTATACCTATAATGCATAGTTGGATCATGTTGACAAGACCCACACTATCACTTTACAAACCAGCGTGACTGACATCCATGATAGGCAAACGGGTACAATACTAGATGGCCTAGCACTGCTGACAACAAAGGAAGCCCAAATGGGCTATGCTACAAGTGGGTGAGCAAAAGCAATCATGTTGCTGGTTGACATGCTAACAAAGCTTGTAGTAACGATCTTGGGAAATGCAACATGGCTCAAGAAACAGCCTCACAAACCAACAAAGATCATGCCATTGGTGGACAAGCGAGCATGCTCATACAAGTGCGAGTTCATCTAGCCTTATGCGAGGGAGGGTAGGTAAAGGCTTAACACGCCCTAAAACACCATTGGCCGGTTAAAAACATTAGCTATTGTGCTGAGGTATTGTCAGTAGTAGACCTGCTTACTTTAAGTCAGACTAGTGTCCTTTGTTTCCCCCCTTCATCCAAGGCCTTTGATATCCTGTGGCTACGACCGCAAGCAGATAAATACTTTTTCTTTCTTGTCTAATGATTGGAAGTTCCATCAGGGTGTTTGCTGATGCAGGAAGCACCTGTGTATCTTGTGCCACCTTACCAACAACAATGTAGTACATCTTATCGACAGTGGTACCAAAGCAACAATCTATGCTTTTGGAAGAACTTCCGGAGCTTGTTTTATTGCTGCTAATAACATTTGAGATATTTTCGCCTTTTGTTTTGTTGACATGGAATGCGTAGTAGATGATAGTGCCAAGGAAGCTCCAACCAACACATCAAATGCTAGTAGAAGGTGGGATTTGATGGTAGCGACAGAGAAGATCTTACTCTCGTATGTACCACCATCACAGCATGTTTCTGGTCGCCTTGTTAGCGAGGCTCAAACCATTTTTTGGCAATGCCAGAAGGGCGTATGATATTGTTGGTAGTACCGGCTGAAGCCTATCCGTTACTAATAGCAGTTGCAAAGGCTTACGCCACTGCTGGAAATGCCTACATGGCCTAGGTTACAGCTCATAGTGCAAGCACGGTGCATGCTACTATTGTTGGTGCCTACAAAGCCAAAATATTGTTAATAGTACCAACATTGATTTTTCCACTATTGAAAGCATCAATGGGAACGGGGATCCCAGCACAGCTTATGTTAGTGTGGCCAGTGCCAGAAGCGCCTGAGCCACTAATAGAGCCTATGCTATTTCTGGAAATGCTAGTAGGACCCCTGTCACTATAGGAAATACTTGTATGGCTTACGCTAGAATTGGTAGGGCCAATGAGTTCCAAAACATGTTTGTAGTGCTAGCAAGGCTTCTGCCATTACTGGCAGTGAAAACACATCTAGAGCCATGATTAACAATTCCAATAGGGTTAACATTGCTCTTTACGCTCTGAGCAAGGCTCAAATTGCCAGTAGTAGTACATGTAGAGGAAACATCACTGCTACCAGACATAACAAACACAATCTCTTTGTAGTGCGCAAATGGCATACACCGCTACTTGTGGTGGCAACATGGCTTTTGGCACTCTTTACAACACCAACATTCCATCTATTGTACTTACTTCGTGAATCGTCAAGTTTTCACCTACTAGGTAGACTAGTGGATTGCTGCCTATTAGAAGACTTGTAAGAAGGCACCTTCTAGGTGGACCAGTAGGCCGACAGGCTGTTGGCAATGCTAGTAGTATGTATGCCATTTTTTTACGAGCAAGGCTTAATCTACTATATGTGATGTTAGAGTAGACTGTGCCGCTATTAGCAATGCTATTGGGGTGTGAAGTATTGGCGGTGTGAACAATATAATCTACTACCATGATACACTACCACACATGTTTAAGTGGAAGCATTATTGAGTATCAACATCACGTTCATCCTAGCCGTACGCCAAAGGGCCATGGCATGACCACACACTATGGAGCAATTAGATGTTCATCTCTTACTATGGTCATGTCATGCTAGCATGCATGTTGAGAAAACTAAGTTGCTCATCGACTTCTTTTCAATTGCAATTAGTATTTTCTGCGTTGCCAAACACACTCGACGCATGAGGCCAGGTATCATGGCACGACTGGTAAGAATCCAGAAATAGATGCATTGATTCTGCACGTTACAAAAGTGTATTTCGACCAAGATTTGGAGTGGTCTCTCACTACAACGATGCTTGGTCTTTGTTCGTAATGGCTATACATGCTTGGAGCAAGGCTAGAGTATGCCATGGCAAGGTATAGCCATGGAATTGTGCCTCACGGCTCATAGCCTAGCGGAACAAACATGACTCAGCTTGCCAATCGACATTTTATGACTGCTTTGACTCAGCTCATTGAAAAGAAAATCTTTCTCCCTATCCAGTGGTTTTTATTCTTTACAGAATTTGACCATGCTAGCATTTTCTCTTGTTGACTATTGTGGATAATGAATAAATCATAAGTTCTTGCCACCTTGAGTATTGTTGCTTGCTTTGATTACCAATACAATCAAACATTGTGTGTAGGTGGGTAGGGGAATAAAACAAAGGCTGGTCTCGTTGGCTCAGTAATGCGCATAAAAACCCAATGAATGTGTACCAAAGTGCAACCCACCAACCAATTCACCGGCACGGGGAAGAGTTGAGTGATGTATTCCCTGCTTTGTTTGTTTCATTAGATTCACATAGACGGTCCATCATCTTCCATTGTATCTAGCTCTTAGCTAGTCACTATGAGGAATCATAATCAAGCAGATCTTTGTATGTGGGATTGTATGGGACTTATCCTAGATAACCTATAAATGTGATGTATCCAGTAGATGTTCTGAATTCAATGACCTAATTAATACCATGACCAAAGTACTACAT
Organism: Penium margaritaceum; assembly: GCA_023375785.1. Classification (NCBI taxonomy): domain Eukaryota; kingdom Viridiplantae; phylum Streptophyta; class Zygnematophyceae; order Desmidiales; family Peniaceae; genus Penium; species Penium margaritaceum. The sequence continues at coordinate 59,744 of SZWC01015623.1, read as the reverse complement.
AAAGACAATGCAATGTGGACTACTGGTCACTTATTTGCTTGAGAATCTCCTCTAACTCTCCCTTCAGTTGTGTCGGTGTGTGGCCGCTCATGCTGTAAGTCTCCATGATTATGGTTTGTTTATCTGGTCTTCTACCTTCACTCTGACACCTACTCACAGTGGATGGCCCACGTAGGAGGAAGGTTATGAGAAAGCTTGTTGAGAAAGGCTCCTCAAAATCATGAAAAAATGGTCTGTACTCCTCACACACTAACATGAGATTTGCCGAGGCCTTGGCCAATGATGCAGATTAGAATGATGAGTCATATGGTACTATATTGCTTGCATCATCGGGTTCCATGTGGATGAGGCACGCTTGTGCTTTGCATTCCATTTCAAGTATAGCCATGCAAAGAGATGTCGATTGTATTTCTAGTTCCCATTGCAACATTGTAGCTGTAATGTCTGCCGGAATTTCCCCTACTACTTGTTTACTTAGTAATTTCTGGTAAAAAGAAAGTGATGACTCGTTTGATTGTAGCGAGGATAATGGTTTGTCTTGATACTCGAGGTTCTAAGCCTTTACTAGACTCAAGATCTATAATGATTTAGGCCTTCCGATATTGTGGTTAACACGGTGGTTATGGGGCCACCGATTGTTAGATCCAATCATTTCTAGATGCATTATTATTTCGCGTTAGCTATAGGGTTTATGTGTGAACTCTCATCTTGGTTACATTGTTTTTTATTTCTTGTCGAATGAAACATAGGGTTTTGTTGGATTGGAAAGAGGATTAGTCGGTAGCAACATTCTTACTAATAGTTTTACTAGAATACTGAGTGTGGTTCACCACATTAGGATGTTGACAAAGTTCCTACAGCATTTAGCATGCATCGGGACCCTCGCATGATCCTTTGAAGAAGAAAAAAGGAGGGCCGATTTTTCCATCCCACCTTACAATAGCAAGGGCTGGCCAACGACCACCTTGTGTGTAGCGCAAGACGTGTCACGTGGCTCGAACGTTGGTCCTCGCCTGTGGACGGCGAATGAGATGAGTTGAGGGTTGGAGACCCTCAACTACCGCGGTTATGGCCCAGTGGGGCAAGCTTCCCGTTTGTTTGGTACACTTCGTATCAGAGCGCAGGGGTTCGACACTCATTGTGGACACCGGGGGCGGGTCCATTCCTCCGGGGGAGGAATGTAGTGCAAGGAGTTCCACGTGGCTCAAGCGTGGGTCCTGGCCTGTGGGCGATGGATGGGATGAGTTGAGGGTCGGATACCCTAAACCCTAAACCCTAAACCCTTTATAATGTTGTGATTATTTATCATTTGTAATTATTTATGTATTTCGTTTGAAATCATGGTGGAAACGTCATGACCGTTTTTTCCGTCAAGATGGTTGTTTGGATTTGATTCATGCTATTTCCTTCACGCTCTTGCGTCAAGCTTGACGTAACCTCATGGTGTCGGTTGCATAATAGTGTCAATGGACTGTTGTAATCAGGTAATGATTGTGAGATTCTTTCTTGACTGTAAAAATGTAGGTTCTGATTCTAAAAGTTTGATGTGTTACATTCCTCCCCCTTTAGCTACGAATTGTCCTCGATTCGGTTTTCTCTCTTGTGAAGAGGTAGTTTGTACTCGGCCATCTATCATTGATGATAAAAACAACAGTCCATGGAGAGGATAACATCATGATTCGGCACATTTCAGAATTCAGAAATTGTTCAGCTTTCAAAGAAAAGGCAGTGGCCATGCTTCCTCCCCCTTTACATGAAGCAACCCCGCGGCAAGTACACAGGCGTCCCCGTAACAAGCTCTCGGAAGAAAGCCAAATATCAACCCAATGGTCAGTGCCGTTATCCTCTCAAGGGGGCTTGTGCCTGGGTGGTACCCAAAAGGGAACGCTTGTTTTGACGGGCAGCCAGTTCCTCCTAGTACTTTGCAATTGCCGCACTTGGCACTCGCGACTCTGGCTCCCAAGTGTTGTTGTCAGGTCCACAACTGGCCCAGTGGACGAGGTACTCCTTAACCACTTGTGCGTGGAAATTATGCTCACGGTGTTGGAGGATGCGGTTCACCTCACACTGGCCTTCTGCGGTGAGGACAGCAAGAGGGGGTGGTTGAACAGACCCCTCTGCTGTGTAGGGTGCGAGGAGACTCACGTGAAAGGTCTCATGGATGTGCATGGCTTTGGAAGAGCAAACCGATAGGCTACACTTACCAACTTCTGTGTAATCGTGAAGGATCCCAGCCATTTCGGCAACATCTTTCGTGCACCCAACATTTCTAGCCACACATTTCGTGTGCTTAAAAGCATACGATCTCCGATGGAGAACGTCAACTCATGACGTCTCTAGTCAGCATAGGCCTTCTAGCAATGTCGAGCCGCATACAAATGGGCATTGGCATCCCGACAGAGGGCATCCATGTGTTTCAAAAAGGCCTGGGTGCAGGGCACTTGATCACCGCCGTCCCCGCACTTCACCATTGAAGCAGGTGCCACCGGATGGCGGCCATGGTTGAGGAAGAATGGGGTAAAACCAGTTGATTTTTTGACCACATTGCTCACGGCAAACTCGGCTGGGGCCAAATAGTCGTCCCACTCCTCCATTGTTGGGTCGATGTACATGCGAAGCATCTGCTCGAGTCTGCGGTTCATGCGCTCTGTTTGTCCATCAGTTTGGGGATGAGATGCTGAGGACATACTTTGTCGCGTTCCAAACCGTTCTTGTAATGCAAGCCCAAACCGGCTTGCAAAGTGCGGGTCACGATTGGAGATGATGCAGATGGGTAAGCTGTGGTACTTGATGATGCCTTCGTAGAAAAGACGGGCACTCTCTTCCGCTGTGACGCGAGTTGTTGTGGGCATGAAATGGGACATTCTTGTTGCCCTGTCCACAATGACCAGGATGGCATCGTGGCCTTTCTTGGTCTCTTGGAGTCCCATGGTGAAATCCATGGACACCGACTCCCATGAAACGTGAGGGAGTTGTAGGGGCTGGAGGAGCTCCGCAGATGCCTTGTTCGAAGGCTTGTTACAAAGGCACAGGTCACACACCATGCAGTACTTCCTGATGTCACTGCTCCATCCTGGCCACTAGTAGTGCTGAGCCAGAGCATATCCTGTCTTCTTCGAACCGATGTGGCCTGAGGAGGGAGGATTATGAAGCTTGAACATGACATATTATCGCAAGTTATTGACATCTGGGACCACCACCTGCTCGCCATGCCAATATAACCCGGCAGCCTCCACGAGGCCATGACGTTCAATGTTCTTTAGCTTGGCAAACTAGGGGTCCGAAGTGTAGCCCATCCAAATGCTTCTTGAAATGGTTCACACTAACCAGTGGTCTTGGGGGTGGGCGGAATGGGTTTGTGTGCAATGTTTTCACTGTCACAACAGCGGCAAAGTGTTGATTTGTGATCTCATTCTCGCTTAGCATGAGGCTCGCATGTGTTGGGTTTCAACACAATGGGTGTGCCACACTAGCCTGCCCTGGTTTGTACTGCCACGTGAATGTGAAGCAACTTAAGTATTCACTCCACCGCGCTTGTCATCATGCAAGGTTTGGTTGCGTCTGAAAATACGTGAGAGGGTTGTGGTCTGTGACCACCGTGATTTGTCCCTCAGCACCTCAGAGATAACAGCACCATACTTTGGAAGCATGCACGACTACAAGTAGCTCCTAATCCTTGGTGCTATACCTGGTCTCCACATGTAAGAGCTTGCGGCTCTCGTAGGCAACAGGGTGGCCATCTTACACAAGCACGGCTCCCAATCCTGTAACTGATGCATCACAGCATACCTCCCACGGGTTCTTTGGATTTGGAGATGCATGTACCGGTGTCGAGATCAGCATCGCCTTCACAACCTCAAAAGCCTCAATGCATTTTGTTGACAAGACCCATGTACTTGCCTTCCGGGTCAGGGCGGTGAGAGGGCTCACCAACATGGAGTAGCCTCTCATAAACCGCCGAAAGTGGTTTGCGAGTCCAAGGAATAAGCGGAGCTGACCCACGTTCTTGGGATGGGGCCATTCTTTCACAACCTACACCTTGTGAGGGTCCGCCTGGATCCCCTCGCCACTAATGACGTGGCCAAGGTACTCCAATTATGGCTCCAAAAACTTCCACTTACTTCTCTTGGCACAAAAAGGTTTTTGCGAAGGATCCCAAGCACCATTTGGAGGTGTCGCTTGTGTGCTTCATGGTTCCTAGAGAAGACGAGAATGTCATCAAGGTACACCAGGATTGAATTGCCGAGGTGTTCACGAAAGATGTTGTTCATCACTGCTTGGAATGTGGCAGGTGCGTTCATCAGTCCAAAACACAAGACCAGAAACTGGTAGTGTCCAAGATGAGTTCTGAATGCCGTTTGGGTACATCCTCCTCCGTGAACCGGATTTGATGGTAGCCTTGCGATAGATCTAGAGACGTGAAGACTTCCGCTCCTTGAAGCTGGTCAAGTAGGTCCTCGATGCACGGGAGCAGGTACAGGTTTTTGACAGTGAGGTTGTTCAATGCCCGATAGTCCACGCACATCCTGAGGCCACAATCTTGTTCACAAACATGATTGGTGCTCTGAAGGGAGAAGAGCATGGCTTAATCCAACCCTTTCAGAGGTACTCCTTGATTTGGGTTCCTACTTCTTGCCGTTCTGGTGGACTTAAACAATACACAGACCATAAGGGAGGCACAGCCCTGGGCTCCAAGGGAATGGTATGTCCAACCGTTTGTGGAGATGGTAGTCCATCCGCTGGTGCCTCGAAAACATCCAAGAATTCTAAGAGTATGTTTGCAACCCCTTGGGACACCTCACCCTCCGTCTCATCGTCCATTTTCTTCATCGTTGCAAGAAAACAACGACAATCTTTTCGAAGTCATCATTTCACTTGGAGCGCCGAGAGGCTTGATTGAGCCTTCGTTTCAAGTCGTTGAATTTGTGGGATTGGAGACAGGGCGACCATTCTCCATCCACTGCTTATCAGCAGTGTCTTTGAGTCAAAACAGATAAGTGCCTTGTGGTGCACAAGCCACGGGTCTCCAAGAACAACGTCAAATGGATCCATGAGATCAAGCACGACGAGGCACACACTGGTGGTGAAGCCGTGCAGCGTGAGTTGTGCCACACAGTCATCAAGGACTGGCACCTCTCTGTAATCAGCGACGACCACTGTGTCAGTGCAAGGCGTGTACTGTAATTGCCATGTGCGTACAAATGCACCGCTCACAAAAAAATCATCCGCCCCAGTACCCACCAAGATGCGTGCAGGGACGCGTGCTAATTTGCCATAAAATTGCATGGTCATTGACGCTTTGGACTTCCGTATGAAAAGGCTCAATGGAGGCTTGCCCTCGTGGTGTTAAATTCCATAAGCATGAGTGCTTCTTTGTAGTTCAACCATGTCATCGAATTGTTCCCACATGCGATGTCCTTTGGTGAATGAAGCCAGCAGTTTCCATTCTTTAAATGCATACTTGTTCATTTTGGGACCCACAGGCACGGTCACTGCTATAAACGTTAGAGAGTTCTTCTCATGAGCTTTGTGTGCGGCTTCCATCACATCTGGCAAACTTTTGTTTGTAGCTACAACAAGGCTCGTGCGATTCTCAAGGTCTTATTTGGTCACATATGAGAGTAGGCATGAGCGTTCATGGTAGAGGGACTTAGGATGCACAAAAGGCAAATAAATGGTTAAGAAATGCTATGCCAATAAAAATTCAAAGTTTCTAATATTGTCGTTACAAAACATGAACATCCTATCCTCATCATTCCCATGATTCACCGCAACCCCAGATAGCAGTCCATAGGTAGCTACTGGGGATCGTGAAAATCTTGTTCGTGACCATGTTGGGGACGGTGGACACGTCCCCTAGCACCTCCTTTGTGGTCCTGGTCATCGTCATGGGGGCGTCCATGTCCACGCTGACCACCCTGTGCCCCCTAACACTAGATGGCTACAAATACCTGGCCTTGGTGCTGCCCCCCGTGAGGGCGTCCCTGGCCGGCAGGGGCATTTCCGTTGCCATCGTGCTGCCCACTCTGGTGCTGACCGCCCCCATGGAGGCGGGTCTGGCCACCACCGTGTAAACGGTTTTGCCCTCCGCCTTGGCGTGCACCATGACCGTGTTGTTGGCCCTGTTGGTGTCCCTACTCCTGCTACTGGTCACGCTGGGGGCAGTCGTGCCCAATGTGCCCAGCCTGGTGGTAGCGTCTTCAGATGATAGAAGAGCAAGAGTTGTTCTATCCGCCATGTCGGCGAAACTTCCTGGAGGGCTCGGACGTTGCCTCCGCTGCCCGCTTTGGTGCACTGCCCATTGGCGCTAACGGCACCTCACGCGTCGGCCTGCTTTCACGTGCATCACGATCCAACAGGCAAGAGTTATGCTTGTACACCACGCACACGCGTGCTGGCAGTGCGTGCAGAGACTTCCACTCATTGCCATTGTCGTGAAGGTAGAAGAATCGCAGATAAGGGCTGACCAAATCACTCTGAAAGAGGTCAATATTGGCATGCTCTGTCAGGTGGCAATTGTGGACCTTCTTTGCAGTCTTCAAAAGTGCCTCGGTATACCACTCCTCCGACATGCTCCACTACACGAGGCTTTTGAGCTCCTTCTTTGCCTTGTACAAGTCAGTAGGCTTGGAGCACAACTCATGCATCAGTTCACAGTACTCCTCCTAGGTGGGGTCTGAGTGCTGCCGCTTCTGCTTGCAAAACTCAATCAGATTCCCAAACGGCTTTGGCTTCAAGGAAAGCATACCTTGTACACCCACTCCTCTTCCTCTATTCAAGCAAGGCGGAGGTGCCACTGAAGAATTGCTAGGAACGTGTTGATGTCGCACGTGCCATCGTAGCAGTTGGTCGGCTCAAGAACCATATGGTTGCCAGTCCCGCCTTCCTTCTGGGCCCAAGTTGGAGCTGCATGAGCCTATGGTTCAGGCGCGTTCGTTTCCATGCGAGGAGAACGATCGACGATTGGGGCTTCATGCACGTTGCGAACGTTTGCACGTTCACTTTCCGCATTTCCACACTTGCGGCGCTCCAAGCCCTGTCCCAACTCCACCTCGACTGTGTGACGGGCCACACCGACTGCTCCGTTGAGCACAGCACATTGGTTTTCGGCATCCTTGGCGCAAAGTTCCTCGTGCGCCTACTCCGCCACCTTTGCGTGGTGGTCGGTGGCCGGGACCTCGCGCATCAACTTCTTGTTCTCCCCGTACAACTTCTCATTCATTCGCTGCACCACGAACGATCGTTCGCGAAGCGTGACACGCACCATGTTACCGTTGTATGCGAGCGCATCCATGGCGGTAACGGCCAGCATGAAATCATTATGAGGGAGGCAAGTGCGGAGGTGATCGAGTTGTTCGTCAACGTTTTGGCGACGTGCGGCGTTGTCAAGTGTACCTTACGCTGCCGACGAAATCAGCCGGCTCGCAGGTCGGGCTCGCTCCTTTTCCGTCAAAACCAGAGCACGACCCACGTCGTCCACGCAGTCGGATGCAAGTTCCACCTGGTTAGCGCCTACCTCAGGTTCCTTCGGCATGGAATTGCCCGCCTCACTGCCCTCGCCAGTTGTGTCATGTGCGTTCGATTCATCATCAGCTTCGCGACCCGCTTCAACAACCACGCGATCCGATGGCTCATCGGGCGATTCATCCCCATGCTCGTCTCCTTCGGCAACCTTGTGAGGGTTATCACCATCAGTGATGTTCCCCTTGGTGGCCTTTAACCCCTCGTCGTTTGCACGAGTGATCGGGACGGGCATGGCCTCGTTGTTGAAACTGAGCTCGACGGCGAGCGACCGACTTTTTCCATCGCCTTACCGAGCGGCCACGACGGGGGTCTCGCGCTGACGTCCATGCTTTGGAGATGTTGGTCCTCCACCCTTTGGCGACACCATGCGGGCATCTCCTCCTCTAGTCGTTGCCTCCCGGCGCGACTTCGCGAGGTGGGCGCCGGGCGCTAATATCCCGCGACGCTCATTGGATCCCAAGGGTGTGCGTTCATTGGAGCGGTGGTGGCTGGTGTTCGGAGCACGTCCCAGGACTAAGGAGAGTCTGGTCCCAAGGCCAGCCATCCTTGTGGCAAGGCCTTGCTTTGGCTCTCACTCTCCAACCTCCTCCTCGAACCCCCTCTCCCCTCTTCCTTCTTTTCTTCTTCTTTTTTTTAACTGGGTTGAGGACACACTACTGGACTATGTGTGCCTCGCTTTAAACCCGTGGTGGACCGAGGTGGCCCCAAGCCAAACCTCCTTCACCCTTTTTTTCGAGGGAAAAAGGGAGAAGAGAAGAAAAATTAATCAGCACCAGCTGTCTGATTCAAGTCATAGACTGGCAGGTTGGAGACAGTATTGCAAACTAGAGTGGAGATTGCAAGGTAGAAATCATCTTTTTTGAAAAACAGCCACAGAAGACAGTATAATGGTGAAATCAAGTGGCATAAACTGGTAGGAGCCAATCTTACGGATCGAACAAA
>SZWC01015623.1:39507-50763 GCA_023375785.1 Penium margaritaceum | reverse complement strand
ACCCTTTTTTTCGAGGGAAAAAGGGAGAAGAGAAGAAAAATTAATCAGCACCAGCTGTCTGATTCAAGTCATAGACTGGCAGGTTGGAGACAGTATTGCAAACTAGAGTGGAGATTGCAAGGTAGAAATCATCTTTTTTGAAAAACAGCCACAGAAGACAGTATAATGGTGAAATCAAGTGGCATAAACTGGTAGGAGCCAATCTTACGGATCGAACAAAAAACGGTGCAGACAATGGAGGACCAGAGACCAAGTTATGGCTCTCCCTACTCCGTTTTGCTTGGAGAACCCGGGACTGTCGGGTCCCTTGTTCTTCTCGGGTTGGGCACCGGCCAACAAAAATGCTGAAGGCTCCCGGCTCGCCCCTTTTGCCTTCCTTGTTGCTGTAGCAAGAGGGTGATGAGGCAGCTCGTTGGTCCAGCAGGCCTTTGTGAGATTAGTATGCTTTGGAAGTAGGTTGGGTTGGTGGAGGTGGGGTGTGCGCGCATGGAGGTGGAGGAGTTTGGACACCTCTGGGTGGCATTCCACCTTCACCAGCACGAGGTCACCTGCTACTCGGCGATTAAGTCACCACTCCTTGTGGTGTGTGAGGATTGTCACGATGGAGTGGAGACGACTGCAATGTTAGCGGGTCGACCTATCTCTGATGCCAATGTAACACGAGAGCTCGAACTTAGCGTCGAAAGGCTTTGGCGAGCTCAAAAACGTTCGCGTTGTAAAGTTGAATGACCTTCCTCCTCGTTGGAGTGGTCGTTTCCTTGCCCGAGTCATCATGGCTCGCCACACCTTTCGAATCTATGCTGATGTTTCTTTATAAAGTTATGATTTGTTTATTATTTGTAATCATTTATGTATTCCGTTCGAACTAACGGTGGAAACTTCTTGACCGTAATTTCTGTCGAGATGGTTGTTTGGATTTTATTTCTTCTATTTCCTTCACGCGCTTGCGTCAAGCTTGATGCGACCTCATGGTGTCGGTTGTAGAAAAGTGTCCATGGACTGTTGCAATCAGGTAATGATTGTGACAGTCTTTCTTGACTGTAAAGTTTTAGGTTCTGTTTCTAAAATTTTGTCGTGTTACAATGTGCCACGCTGAAGATTTTCTCATGACCAGCCATTTTTTGGTCGTCGACCAGCTGGCGGCCGGCAGACTGGATGGCCGGCACCCATTTAGGTAGGTTCTTGTCCACCTTCTGGACAACCACCAACGGCCAATCAAGCTGGTGGCTTGATTGGCGGCCAAGTGGCTGCGAGGGTCTTGAGGGTGAGAGGAGCGGCCTGGCGCCCTTGTCTTTGGTTCTCTCTCCTTGTTGGATGGTGAGCAAGGACGAGGGAAGAGTATAAGTGAGAGAGAGAGAGATGGAACGAGGGAGCATGAGAGAAAGAAGAGGAGTTATACCAGATTTCTAGACACGCTCCATACGCAATGATTTCATGCCATGTCATAAAACAATGAACGGAATAGTCACAAACAGTTTGTGAAAACTCGAGAGTTTGACGTACGACCCCTCTTTCTCAAAACATAGAACAAGAGAATAAGGCAAAATGGAGAAAAAAATCTTGAGATGAAACAATCCAAGTCTCCTTGAATAGAGGTCATTGATAGTGATTGACGTCGCAGTGATGTAAATGAAAACCCCATTCAGCAAGCTGTGGACACCATTCTACATTTTGTTACAATGCTTGAATAGCAAAAAAATGAAAGCATACACCCTTTCACCAGTTTTTTTTTCTTGTTTCCATCATTAGTGGTTTGTCTATGATGTAGCCATATCCACCATTGTAGAATGAGTTCAAGATGCCATTACTACTTCAAGAATAAGTGCAGCAGTTGGGACTCCAGAACCTGCACAACAAAGTTATGGAAAACAAATAAATCCCATAGGATTTTTTTTATTTTTTTTTTTTCCATTTCCTCCTTGCGACATACTGTAGGGGATTGGACAGGATGCTTGGCTGACGAGGCCAACACCGTGGTGCTTGAGGGTCTCCAACTCTCAAGCCACCCCAGGCAATAGCCCACTCAATCCACGTCGCGCCGGACATATGCTACACATCCCTTCTCCTAGTCTCCTTGATTCCAATCTTGGGCCAAGCCTTATGGCAAGGAGCCTCCTCGGTCTAGAGATCTCCAATGGAAGAATGGATATGATGAAGGAAACATGAGCCTTTTTAGGATTTTTGGAAGCTTCTCCGTCACATTGGGCTCGATGGAGATACATCCAAAGAACGTGAGAGGCATTAAGACAGGACAAGAGAAGCCAAAATAATACTCAATGATGCAAGCAAAGACTGCAGGTGCTACAGGATCAAAAGGGTTGGACTTTAAGCTGTCCCTTAAAGCATTAAGCCTTGCTAAGCTTTGTTTACAATGTCTCATTACGGAAACATTCCACATTGCCCCTTGCCATTTCTGTTATTAGTGTTTCATATCGTGCCTATTCCTTAAAGGACCTAGTGTTGTGAGTCGCGGTTTGGGGAGACCACATAGTTGTGCCATCTAAGGTGACAGAGAAACTGGTCTTTTTCTCAACACATTATTATTTCGACCATGGGGAACTAGGAATATGAAGCTTTTCAACGCATGTTTGTGCCACCCGTGGTGGCTTGGAAGCACAGGATTGAGATGATGAACCTATAGATCATGAAAGCAAAAGACCATGGAGAGGTGATCCCTCTCAGGGCTTGTTGTGAGCAGTACTTGCCCGAGATTCTCGGACTAGTCAAGCGATAGTCTGTCGATGAAAGCATTTCAAGTGCTAGACCATCCCAAACCAGTATGGGTGGTGTCGGTTTCACCACAAACCCTTGGTGGGCTCCAAATATGGAGGTTGCAACTGCAAGCATTGTTACCAACCCAAAGACAACCGTGTCTTCAATGATACCCCATACTAAACTCCACAAATCTAAGAAGAGCTTGGAGTTCAATAAGTTACCCAACGAGAAATTTCATGTGCAAGTGGGAGACTCATACGTAACGAATGATCTGCTTTGGGTGGACCACTTGGATGTGAGCCCACAAGAAGTGCTACACCAATGAAATGATTTTCAACCATCCTCATTTCCCAAAGAATAGTTAAAACCGACTTCTTGAGAAAGGAGAGGTAGGCATCAAGTTAGAAGAAGCTCCCAATAGCTTCAATACTACAAAGAGTAGCAAAGGAAACAAAAGCATCTTCGTGGAAAGTTCCTGAAACCACAAGCAGGATGATACGGACATGAAGGAAACATGTGTCACATGCAAAATTCTCATTCAAATATTTTTCAAGGTAGCAAAACAACCTCACATTGGCAAATAAAGTTTGGCACCACCCGAGGGTATGGGAGCACATCCCCTTCATATGATATGGAGGTGATGGGACATTTTCTCATGCCCTCCAGCGTCAGGGCAAGTGATAGCTTCCTTTAAATGGATTGTACGCAACTCATGCTCACTTCCAGTGGTCCAAGAAACACGAGGCCAATGTGGGGCTACCAATTCTGGTTTTTATGATTATGGTCATTTGCGTAAAACATCGAGTATTGGTCTTGTGATCCCTTAGGCTATTTTTTAGATGACTCATGAACGATCATTGTACGTCCTTCACAAGTGTTGGTGAGTCTTCGTCAAAGACCTACCGTACATGTGTATGAGTGGCATAGTTGATGCCCCTTTGGACTTGCATTGTCAACAATATCTTGCTAGTTGGAGGAGGCCACATATGATGAATATTCCCACATTATGTGGAGTACGTGTTTAGCAAGCTGTTGTGGTGATGCCTCCCCCCCTTTGCAAGGGTCATCCCTATGACCAGTTAACCAGACGTTTCCTCAAATATTGTCCAAGTCCACACAACATTTCCCATGTCATTTGGACATGATCTCTTCGAGGGGTTGATGCCAAGATGGTACCTCCCCACAACATTGATAGTATATGCAATCCAGCATCTAGACATTAGACCACTTAGTTTATAGCCACGAGTTCATGACCATGCCTTGGTCTACCAGACCCTTCTCAGCACCTGTGGGTCGGTTGGCTGAACTCGGCAGAGCTCCATCAAGCCCATGTAACTTGCATGATAGATTTACCTTAGGGTGGAAAGGCACCAAGGTCCTAGAAGATGGTTGTTGAGTACACTTGATTTTCCTTTAAAAGAAGGCACTCGTCTTAAAGGAGGCAGCAGTAGTCATCTAGCATGCGCACTTGACGCCAAAGTTCGTCATTGGAACCGAATCAAATGTTTCTTACCTTCACCCAAAATGGTTTTTCCAAGTTACTGGGTGGTCGTGCTAATGATGGGATTAGAACTCGACCCATTTATATCGCCCACAGTGCAAGTCCAGGCCGTCCCCTTCTCGTTCAAACTCTTAAACTTTGCTTTGCAAAGTTCAAACGCTTGGCATCACGAGCTTCAAAGCAGTCAAATGATATGTTGCAATCTGACAGCTGACCATGAAACATAGTGCATGGCTCGACGCGAGCCCGGAACCACGTATGACATGCCGTGTAACGTGTAAACTAACCCCAACTGTTTAAAAACGGGAAGAGAGGCATGCTAGAAAGATGCTCACAAACGGGTCTGAATTGTAGGAGTGCTCCTTACATCTACTCTACAATGAGCTAGAGAACACGAGGACAAGAATGATAATCAATTTACATGGAAGTATGTTCCAGTACGGTAGATTTGTTGGGATGAATGATCTCAAAGATCGTGGTTTGCATCCACAGAAAAAAGCATTCATAACATGGTACCCGCCGAACGGGTGTACAATGGTCGCTATCCACAAAGTACAAGTTGGAAGGTCATCTTTTGGGTTTTAATTCTATGTGATTCTGATCAAACACTTCCGAATCACGTCCGGTGATCCCTGAACAACTGGCTCCTAACTCTTTTCTTGGTTATGTATTCACATTGTATGGTTTCATTTGGGACCCCATGAATTGATTGTGTTTGCCAATCCACAACAATTTGTGTTGTTTCAACATCTTCTATTGTGTACATTTGGTGTTTCCACTCAAGATAGTGTTTTCCACATGCTATACCCGAGGCACTAGTAGAGGAGATGGCCCTCGTCAAGTACATCCAAAACACAAGCACCGCAATGGACACCACCATACCAACATCCATAAACATGTTTCTTTGCATTCAGGGATGTACATCAGTTGAACCATCCTCCAAAGCTAAGGGAGTTGAGTCATAATACCACAATATTCCGTGTCATTGGGGCGTGGTTCAACTACACCATAGTCACTGTGGGATCTATCAAAGATATATTCTGTTAAAAAAAACAGATGTTGGCTTTGTTTTGCACACCAATGCTGCACAGCCGGTGCTATACAATACCTTTGACGTGGTTAGGATCCATCTGCATGATATTTGAAGAGCATGACCTACACAACTAGTGTACTGTGTCACGATGTCCTTGAGTTTGAGATGCTTCTCAAAACATTGAAAGAATCTGATGAGGAATATTGCATATAAAGGCCCATCTTGAAGAGTCTTTTCACGTCAAAAACTGGTCATGACACACTGGTCATTATGTTGTCACAATGTTGTTTTTGACTCGTCATCTGAATGGCACGATCACCAAGATATGGGTACAACCACACTATTAGCATAAGCAATGGGCTTACATGTCGTCTCCATGGTCATGTGCTTTGGGCGTAAAACCTACACCCTGACATGATCCCAACTATGCGTAGTTGAATTGTAGAAAACTATGAAATTGCCATTGCACTCTAGAGTTCCAATAGTTCAAAATGAGTACCACCCATTTTCTTTGAAATGGAATTTTTACATGTCTCTGGTTGCCCATGCCATCGGGTCATGCACTTTTGTCCATCAATGTCCATGAAATGTTCAATGATTGAGTTACAGTTGAATGAAAATTTTGCTTTGAAATTCGGTCACCTTTCATGTTGATTCAATCACATCATACACCTGAAAGTGACTCTTGAAATCTTCAACAACCGCACTACAACATCTTAAAGCACTGAGGACCCAGTGAAGAGTCTCCGTCCCCCTCTGGGATATCTAAANAATGAAAATTTTGCTTTGAAATTCGGTCACCTTTCATGTTGATTCAATCACATCATACACCTGAAAGTGACTCTTGAAATCTTCAACAACCGCACTACAACATCTTAAAGCACTGAGGACCCAGTGAAGAGTCTCCGTCCCCCTCTGGGATATCTAAAACCCCCACGAATGATCATCATTGTCGTTTGAACAAGGCTGTCGTAACACTCATGTTCCTCTTTATCCTCGGCACCAGTCGGGTACAACAATTTGTATCCATCACTTACCGAGTGATCATTTTTGTAATGATCCCACCATTGGTTGTTTATTCAAATGTATCATCCTTGATTCATCCGCTGACGGACAGATGTTTGCATTCGCCGTGAATAACAATGCACAGAAGCTTTTAAAGGTAATGATGCATCTAGCACACACTTTTTATGGCTAGAATGATGGTTATTCGATAGAATTAGGTCGGCATGCTAACACACCAGTTATGTTGAACATCTCATGACATGTTCGTGACGTGGGCGTATTCAACAAATGATCTCATTTTTCTTTGAATATTGTAGCTCGATGGGAAGTACGACTGTTGATGGACATGTCATGCACCCACGAGTCCACTTGTTTTGTGAAATGGTGTCACCAATTGATCGTTTTACATCACCAACTTCGTGTTTCATATCATCAACACTGACATGACCAGTTTTCCAGACGACATTTATCCCACAGTAATTTTGGCACTCCCATCGATGGTGCATTCAGTACCCATGCTAAAAGTATGATCCACAACTTTTATCATCCGTATGATTGGTGTTTACGACAGCAGTGCATTTTATAATCTTGTCAATATTTCAACTGGCACATTTGCTTACCAAGCATTGAACACTCATGTTAATCGTGCATTTGGTACTTGCGTGAATGCTATGATTGAATTTTCCATGTCGGTCATGTTCCAAGTGCGACCCACATTTGTTAGTTTTGTGTGACCAACCCTCGTTTGGGGATTTCCGCCATTGTGTGTGTGTTGAGTGTGATCAACACTCACATCCTTGTTTTATTGCAATCCAATCGCAAACAACTTGCCCAGCATCCTTGGTGCAATGAGCACCCTCATGGATACACAATTTGCTTTGGCCATGTCTCCCGTAGATCATGAGTGTTGCATTTGGCACTGCCATCACCAATGCATTTGGCATCCATGACTAGATTGCAACAGACACTTTTCAGTGCTGTTTCTGACACCAAAAACATTATTGCAACCAACACTTGTGCTACTATGATAGTGAACTTGGTACTTTGTTAATGGTGGATACCCATACAATCGTGCAGTCAACACTCATTTTCTATTCTTTGTGAAATTTGTGGCTTTGATGCCAATTAAATGACATTAGACCATTTTGAACCAAAGCTTGTGTCCTTGGAATGTGCAGTCCAAGGAGGCCGAGTGACTGGCCGGCCCAGTCATTTTGGCCAATGCGCATCGCGGAAGAGTGGACAGGATCGTCATAGGGCACGGTTGGAAACACGGAACTCACTCCTACTCTTTCCACGTGGCATTTCCATGCTATACCGGGACCATAGTAATGTTCTAAGAGTGGCAGAGGAGTGATGCAATGGATTTTCCATCGCGACACTCCTTCCATCTCAAATGTGGCCAATGGTTGTTTTTCGGGCTAGAGTCAAACTAGACTGTACCTTATGTATATTCATCTCGGACTTTGGCTCCTCGAAACAGGATACTCAAGTACCCCAAGTACCCAATAACACTTTAACAACCATTTTAAAATGTAAAATGGCTTATACACCACAATCAAGGTACAATTATATGTAATGGAATCTGCCACAACTGCATGCAGCTCGGCCACCTTCTGGCCAACTGCCCTAAAGCCACCGGTGGTGGACATGGGGTCAATGGACTTGCTACAACTGATGCATCTCGTGGAGATTGTGGAGGGGGTGGCCATGAATAGGGTCATGAACGGGTCCGGAGCCGTGGTAAGAGGCCTGTTTGTGGAAATGACCAAGGTCATTGCGTGGGTTTTTGCCATCCCTAGGTGAAATCAGTGGTAAACAGTCACAGGGGAAAGTGGATCACACATGTGGTTTTGTAACTTGTAGCAAGGATGTTGAACCATGTTGCCTTTTTAAAGCTAAAACAAATTAACTGTGTTCTCCCCTTTCATTGAACCACATCCCATAGTTTCTAATCGCCGTTGCCCACTCAACCTTGCAACTAAGGATCAAATGCATAACTGGACCTTCTCAGTGGTGGGAACGCTAACCACTGTACGATAAATGTATGGTTATTTGATCGATGCAAGTTCTTTGAAACTGATGAGTGTAATAGTGTTTGTGGTACATGAGGTCAATGATTGTAATTAGTTCATGTTTTTGACTCAAGTGGATGAAACACAAAAGTTACGACACCCATTGTACCAGTTTTGTACATACCAAAAGTGTTTGTTGCCATATGTGAGACTTTCACTCGGAGCAGTGGAGGTACCATGACAATGTTGCTTAAAGGAACAGAGGTGATGCCCCCGTGGAAGTGGTCGATGATACCAGAGGATATCACAATTTTGTTAGCCTTGGCTTCATTCATTTGGTGGGCCCAAAACTCAAGCCATTTGATGCTACATTTGTCATTGGTGATGACCACGCAGTGCACGTGATTGATACTTGTAAAACAAATGTTTGCGTTCAAGGCTACACATAGAATTGAACTCAGGATGCTCAGCTTGCTCGATCCTTTCAAGGTGACACTAGGAGATCCCTGGCTATATGAAAACAAGACTCTTGTGTGATTGCATTTTAAAATGTTGATTTTTTCAAAGGGATTGCATGGATTTACCCTGATTATAGTGATGAAATTGTCAAATAATTCACAAAACGTTTATGGCATCTTGTCTACAATGCGAGACACTAAATGAAATTGACAAGGTTCTTAATAGTTCTTGGTCCAAGGACAAGAAATGGAGGATAATTTAAACGAACACATGCCGTAAGAGATCAAAACCTTGTGGGTGGAGTTCTCAGACCCACCAGCTGGGCTTTGAGAAAAACGTCACGTAAGCCGCCATGTTCCATTTCAGCCATTCTGTTCAAGATCTTGCACCGCAATGAGTTTTGTATGCGTTCAGAATAGTTCTACAATTCCATCCATGTTCAATCGTGCAATTCACTGAAGTTTTGGATAATCAGCTATGTAATTCCTTCATTAAAAGTGTCCTATATTGTGTGTTGTGTCATTGGTTTCACATGGACAAATCACCGTTGAAAATAGCTTACAAGTTGAAACGCGTAACAAACCATATCACAAAAACCAGAACAAGAATCCCATTAAGGTTTGCTGCGGGGTCCATAGCCTCCTCAGCCGCAGCGTCACAGAACGCCTTGTCAAACTGCATGAAACTCTACACCTGGTAATGTGGTGTCCCACAACTCCTCACGGCCCAGCCACGATTTCAATGCCCAATTCAGGCCCACATTTCTCATCTTTTCCAGGTTCAACTCCACCTTACCTTTCACCACATTTTTCATGTCTCGGATAACCTTATGTGGGCTGACAAGCTACAAGCTGGTTGATATCCCTTTGGCACATGGTTCTCTCTGTTGTATTATTTCTGCTCCTCCCATTGGCTGGGATGCGAATGAGAAAAAAAAACCACCCCAGGCGGTTGGTGGCACGATCGTTGAGGTCCTTGTTGTTTGGCATCTCGAGTCTTGACGTGCCAAACAATGATGACCTCGTTGCTTGTTCATCCAAGGACCTGACCCTATGCCATGTGGGCAAGTTTTGTTTTCACAGTATCATTCATTTTCAGGAATGGGATACTCATGTCCAACATACCAAAGACGTAAAAGTGAGGCAAATTCTAAGATCACTTAATTACAAGGAGAGAAGTAAATGAATGTTAGTAGCACTACAGTATTCTAATAGTCCAACAGGTTACCATGACCCAAATGTTAAGTGAAAGAGTACCTTTTGAAAGGGTGGACCCAGCCAAGTAGGTCACCATGCAGTGTGCTTCATTTTTTGTTGTGAACAGAAGGACATTCTTTTGTGCATGTGTGCAGAATACAAAGCACTGGAAAAACAAAGAGTAAAACATTGATTCCCCTTACCATGCATCAAGGAACTCCTCCACCAACTCAGAGTAGCAAACGTTTTTTTTACCTTGGCCTTGTTTAAGGGATACCATCAAATCCGCACCTCAAGGGATGATGTGCCCAAAATGGCAACATGACAACTCCTGGGACATTACTTGTATTACTGCCCCGGCTAGATTTCAAGGTAAAATGACCCAAAATTTTGCCAAGCATGGTGGCTCGTTTGACGTGGTTAACTTAGAAGAGATCCTAGTTTTCTCAAAAATGATGGAAGAGCACATGCAAAATCTACGTGAAGATAGCATGATCATTTGAACCAAAGGACTAAAACATGTCAGAAACCCAAGTGGTGGCAGAAACAACATGATTGAACTTCTCTTGTAGTTCACTTCTTCATTTTGGGCGAACCTGAGACTGAGGGTGAGCTTTCTGGTCGCCTCATACTATTTGAGCAAGAATATAGAAACAGTCAGTTTTGCAAAGGGAATAGCGGCATTTTGCGTTGGTTATTGGACATAGACATGACCTGAAGATTTATAGGCATAGTTACGAGCTCTCCAATGTACCAAACCGTACACAAATCGGGCAAGCGTAGCCCAAGTTATGATTGTTGAAGCGAAGGTCTCACCCACCACATAAATGCCTAATGTCTCCTTGGTGCGCACATGTTGTGGTGCCTTCCTTTGTGTGAGAAGCGCCCTTCCTGAGGTGAAGATCCTTTTGCACGTAGTGGAGGGATCCCCTACACTGTTTCAAAGTACCTTGGAGTTTGACGACGGGATGTGACAGGGTGTGAAACCTGTCCGCAGACCTGCAATCATAGTTTTGACCAAGTTTTTGAGAAACAAACTGTACTTTTGAGCTTCAGACTCCAAGACTGTCCCTCAGTAACAACATGTACTAATGGAATTCAGCAGATTGTTTTCCAGAGCGACTTGGAAGTCCTCCAAAGCAAAAACACCAGACGCATTTTTGTTACATGTTCCGGTGGATTTTTCACCGACAGTCGAGTTGCGGCTGGCTCCTCAAGCCGTCGCGCACATCCCAAATTTGGAAGCTCGCATCTCCCTCGTTACTTGTCCGATTTTGATGTAACAACTTCCACCAGATTTAGAAACTTGTCAACTCTTGGGGGGGGGGGGGG
>SZWC01015623.1:16840-39403 GCA_023375785.1 Penium margaritaceum | reverse complement strand
GGGGGGGGGGGGGGGCTTGTACATCCCTCGTTACTTGAGCTGCTAGATTTAACTACGAGGATTTTCCTCTCTTTGGCGGCTTGTTGGCATCTCACGGCACCGCACTTGGGCATGTGGCAGGTCAGTTTCTCAAAAAATAGACATCATGAATTTGGTAAATTCTTTTATGTTATCAATAAAAATCTGATAGCATGATGTGTATCATCATAGCCTTTATACAATTCGAAGAGATTCTATTAGTGAAGTCTGTTTTAGTCCTCCTCCACCTATTACAACATTTGGAGTTTGAGCATGATGCTTTGGCTGGTAAAACTTATGTTAGTCCTCATGCGCAATGGGCATCCAATCATTTATGATAGTTGAAATATTACTATAGCAAGATCATGGTATGTGAGTAATGATCAACTCCTTTCTTGAAAGTTGTCTTCATGGAATTCCACCCTTGAACCGACAGACAGATGTAGCACATAAATTGCACTCCTGAACAGGTTATCCACGAGTATGTGGACCTTGCCATGGATGACCATGAATGATTCCTAGCGCTGGCATAGTTTGCAACAAAGTTCGTTCTTGAAAGGTTCCATTGAGTTTGTACCATTCATCTTGAATCATGGTCCAGATGCAATGGTGCGATTGTTGTTGGTGAGCATTGGGAGTAGAGAGAGAGAGAAAATATCCTCATGCACAAGCCTTTCCCAAGCCCATTAATTCCTTGTTATGGGAGGCCAAGGATCGTCTCCAAGCAACTCGCCAAGGAAAAGATGCATACGCCAAAAAAAATCACCAAGTGGTCTTGTTTGACATTGGTGAGAAGGTATTCCTTAGCACCAAGACACTTTGGCAAAAGTCGCCTAGAGCATAACAAGTTACAGCGATGTGGGTTTAATCATCTCCCACCACTGCACAGATGGGGCCAGCAATGTACCGGTTGGTGAAACGTGCCATTCATAGTACGAGGTTCTTTCTTCACTTGAGAAGCGAAAGCCTGTGTTCTGGTAGCATGTTTTTAAAGAGCATCTTGTTCAGTGGGTAGGTTATAGACCTGATCATAGTTTGTGAGAATCTGATTCATGATTTTCCATGAGGGTGGTGAACAAATACTAGAGAGAGTTGGCAGCTTGCAAGGATAAGCACAAGGTAGGCGATACCACCTCAACGCAAACGTAGTGAACAATCTTCCTATCCGACATCATTCATGGAACAACATCATTCGAGTTTCAAGAAGCCTAACATGATTGCTGTACGGAAGCGGGAGGTCGTCGGAAGTGTAGACCTACCAGTGGTAGCTTAGGTCAAGACGTTAATGCACATGTTCATTTCTTAGCTAGTGATTGCAAGCCTTCAGATGTATTTCCCACATTAGTGGCTCACTGTCTCACACTCACTATTCATGAACCAGGATAGTTCATAACAAACAGAGAAGAATGTAGCAAGAGGGCTGGCTTAGCCCACACACATTGGAGGACCAAGGTGCTGGGCGGCACCCACCCATTGCCATGCCAAGGGTTGATCAAGGGCCAGCCAGTTGCTGGCTGCTAGCTAGCCCGTGGCCGATTGCATGGATGGTCAAGGACCCATCAGGTTATGGACCGGCCACGTGCCAGAAAACCACCATTTGTGGATCGTGTTGGTGAATTAATCTCAAAAGTGAGGATAGAGAAGTTGCACCATCGTCATAGCTCTTCACTCCTCGTTGAAGATTGAGCAAGGATGAGGGCATGGTGCAAACGAGTGATACATATATGTGTATACATATACATGTATGTATATACAGAGAGAGGGGGAGAGAGAGAGAGAGAGAGAGAGAGAGAGAGAGAGAGAGAGAGAGAGAGAGAGAGTGTGTGTGTGTGTGTGTGTGTATGTGTGTGTGTGTATGTGTGTATGTGTGTGTGTGTATGTGTGTATGTGTGTGTGTGTATGTGTGTATGTGTGTGTGTGTATGTGTGTATGTGTGTGTGTGTATGTGTGTATGTGTGTGTGTGTATGTGTGTATGTGTGTGTGTGTATGTGTGTATGTGTGTGTGTGTATGTGTGTATGTGTGTGTGTGTATGTGTGTATGTGTGTGTGTGTATGTGTGTATGTGTGTGTGTGTATGTGTGTATGTGTGTGTGTGTATGTGTGTATGTGTGTGTGTGTATGTGTGTATGTGTGTGTGTGTATGTGTGTATGTGTGTGTGTGTATGTGTGTATGTGTGTGTGTGTATGTGTGTATGTGTGTGTGTGTATGTGTGTATGTGTGTGTGTGTATGTGTGTATGTGTGTGTGTGTATGTGTGTATGTGTGTGTGTGTATGTGTGTATGTGTGTGTGTGTATGTGTGTATGTGTGTGTGTGTATGTGTGTATGTGTGTGTGTGTATGTGTGTATGTGTGTGTGTGTATGTGTGTATGTGTGTGTGTGTATGTGTGTATGTGTGTGTGTGTATGTGTGTATGTGTGTGTGTGTATGTGTGTATGTGTGTGTGTGTATGTGTGTATGTGTGTGTGTGTATGTGTGTATGTGTGTGTGTGTATGTGTGTATGTGTGTGTGTGTATGTGTGTATGTGTGTGTGTGTATGTGTGTATGTGTGTGTGTGTGTGTGTGTGTGTGTGTGTGTGTGTGTGTGTGTGTGTATGTATTGCTTAGACAGCCCTAGAGGTGAGGGAACCTATGCTGCACCCTTGAGAAATCACTAAGGCATCTCTTTGGCGGAGGCTTTCATGTGCTTAAGCACACCAGTTTACGTATCCATGGAATAGAAGCTCTGTGGATGATGTGGGAGTCATACCCACTAACCCTCAACCCTAAGGGTACCTTCACCATGGGTTGTAACCCCGTGGTTGGAGGATCAAGCGCAGTTGTTACACTGTGGCTTGATGTACGCAGCCCCCAAAATGTTAGGACAGTTGAACCAGATGTATATGATATGTGGGTGAAGTGACACACGTGGAGACATGGTTGAGTGACAAACAACGCAATTGCAAGCAGGCGACCACGATAGATGCTCGTTGTGCAGCATTCTAACTTCAAACTTTGAGCAACGAAGTGTAAGAGAAATGCACACATGCGAAGTTGAGATCACATATATGTTTCAAGTTGTCCTTGTGTCAAATGCCCCGCCATGATTTTGTCTTTTTCCCATATACCCACACCTTCACCACACTTTGTCTTCATACTTTTTCATTTTCCCCTCAACCTTTCACGTACTAGTACGGTATGTAGGACCATTACATCAAGCTGGTGCTCCCAAAAAAGTGGCTGCAAGGTCAATATAGCTTTCTTTTTTCTATTCGCGCAATGGATGTTGGCTTGCTTGTGTTCCATACCACACATTCTTGATTGCATCTCTTCCATGAGAAAAATGAATCCATATAGACTGTGTACATGCGTTTCATGTCCCTCATCCCCATCGCTATAGCCATTGACAGTCACTGAGGGTTGTGTGCGATAAGCAGGCCAAGACAGATTTTAGAAAGTGCATTGCGGATGGCATGCAGTGCTCCTAAAAATGGCATGCCTATGGCCGCTAAAAAGCATGCACTAGGAAGTTGACGGAAAGCACCACACTCACCTGTGAAGTAATCCTCTAGTACATAAGAGACCTGATCATGTTGAGGTCGTCAGACATTGACAATCCTCCCCAGTAATGAAACGTGAAAAGGCTTCAAATATTGCAAGTACATGGGTATCATTGATGCTGGCACACTGGGAAAAAACATAATAAAGAAGGCATATCACTGTCCTAGAGTGCAGACATATTCACTCTGATGAACATGTAATGCATGGTGATACCACTCTTGAGCTCCATGTCAAAGAGCACACAACCAGGACCAAGGTCCTTTGTCAAATCCACTTTGGAGATTTACAAAAAAAAAACATTCTTCAAAGGAATAGGCTTTGTAATGGTCCACCGTGGCATTTGAATTCTGCCTATGCTTACAGACTTGGCAGGTTGTGACACTCTTCCGGCCTTAATGGTAAGCTCAAACTCATCGCGTTCCTTATGAGAATCAATCTCCCATATCCATTAACTGTTACTAGGGTGTATCATCAACTACCTTTGGCTTTTTGGAGAGCATTTGGCTCCGGAGAGGGTGTGTGTAGAGGGTAATAGTTCTAAAGCATGCAGTGACATGGCCTAAGAAGGAGGTATTGAGTGAATTGTGGAACCTTAATGCTACAAAGATGTGACTTCTTACAGTGCTTTGTGGACTATATTGATACTGTTCCTTGGAGCATCAAGACAAGTTGGTTGTGCAGGTGGTCCTATGAATGAGGATGATTTGTTGAACTGAGTGACTCGTTGAGGGGTAACTGCTGATTTGTGATTGGAGTGCATCCGGGCACGCACATAGGACTATGAGCCAGCCACAGATATTGTGGTCTAAGATGATCGTGGGGATGGGGAGACGGATAGGACAGGAGCTTGAGAAGGAGCGGTGGATACAAGGACTGATGTCAAAGAATTTGGCAATGGGAGAGTTCATGACATGAACCAACAAGGAGACACAAAGTGGTGTAAAAAATTTGGCAATGACTCGAGAGTCCGGGAAGCAGAGAACCTGGAGGAAGGTGACTTGCAAGGGTCACTATAGTTCACATTTCGTGGGTTTTCATGACAAAATGAGAAT
The DNA here is from genome assembly GCA_023375785.1 of Penium margaritaceum. NCBI lineage: Eukaryota > Viridiplantae > Streptophyta > Zygnematophyceae > Desmidiales > Peniaceae > Penium > Penium margaritaceum. The sequence goes on along the minus strand of SZWC01015623.1, from coordinate 34,792 downwards.
GCCCCTTTGAGAATCAAGGGAGGTTTTTGAGAATGAAATGGAGTTTAGTGTTTCATTTGCATACATGAGATGTTTGGCCACGTCCGGTGGTATCATGGACCATTCATGGGTTGGTCTCTCTGATACTTGTACAAAGTAGTCGACAATACTAGGAGCCCCTCAAACAAAGTATCATCTGTTTAGGATTTTTTCCACATGAAATCAGAGTAATGCAACCGTCAACTTGCTCGGAAAACTTGGCAGAACACGAGCTTATGAAACAAGTACCAAAACATGGAGTTTAGTATTACACCAATCAGAACATTATCAAGTACCGGGACAACACATGGAATGCCTTGAAATGGGTAACCTCTTTTCAACCTCCATGTAAGAGAAGTATGTCATTCATGTAATCCTGATTGAAGTCTGTCTTCTCCTTTAAGAAAACTTCATATATCTGTTTCATCTCCAGACGTTGCTTCCAAAGAACTCTCCCATTGAGAATCCCTCCCTCGGAACAATAACTCCCGATTGAGAAAATCACCTTAGGGAGGGTCGTCTCCTTGCCCTTATCTTCCTTCCCCCGGGTGTGTCAAAAAACAGTTATCAATGTTCTCATCTCCCTCCTTCCATCTTGGGTACGTATAATTCACAATGGCACTTGGATCCATTTGGCTATATTCTTTACCACTTTTCCATGCCATCCAATACCACACTTGTCTCCCCACCTCATGGTTTCTTACCTCTCCTCTGATTATCAAGGCTCATATTGTGTATTCAAGGCGTTCCTCTCCCTTGATCTCTACCCAAGCTTGTTGGCACATCCCCACATCACCCACCGTAAATCCAATGATTTTGTCTTTTTCTTAGAGAACAATTACATCATAGGTATACCCGCCCGATCGTAGGTTCCTTCATCCAACTCCCCCCTCCCCGTGTAGGAAGAAACAAGAGGAGCAAGGGAATAGCTCATAGGTGTTGAACGTACACATGGTGTGAAAACATCAAGTGGCCATAAATTTACTTCAAATAGGATGGAACACATGACAATAATGCCAGAGTACAAGGAATGTGGAGAGCGTGGGAACAGGCCCTCGACTGTTGGATGAGCCACAAGCTCACCTTCAATTGTGGGATTTTGTCCACAGCGTGGCCCAAACCATGTCTCCTCATCCCACTTTCCAGTGATTTTGTTCATCAATATCCATCCACGTTGTTCCTAAGGAGGTCAAAATCGGGTTATCCCATTGTGACACCCCCCCCCCCTCCACCAACAACATGTACGCGTACCATCTAGAGGCCATAGCCAGGCCATGCCTGTTTGGCGAATGAATTTTTGCGCAATCACATCATGTTGTTCCATTGAGGCTCGAGCCCAATCGTTTGGCAGCTTTGTCATCCAAGAATCTCTATCTCTAATCACTAAAGTAACTAGTATGTGGTACGTTGTTTTTGTTGTGATGTGAGTTGCCCTCGTCTATTTGTGTAGCTTATTGCGACAATCTGGCCATTTCCATGCTCGTGCATCTCCCTGATGTGGACCCAACTGGTTCTCGAGCATTGACCGGTGGTAGCTCCACCCACCCGCAGCTTCCATAGAGTGGCCACAGTGTCCAGGGTACTTGTTGGGGTGCTTTGCGGTTTCTTCTACGGTTGTTAAAGTTTTTTCGGTGGACTAGGTCTTGAGCCCAATTTGCATGTTTCACATTGTGTGTCTACTAATTGATGCTGGACCTGTGTGTGCAAATGGTCCTAGAGCCTAGCTCAAGATTTTTGCATATTCAGTTCCAAATGGTGTTGGGTTTGGATGCCTGTGCACGGAGTTACCGTCAAAACAATGGGTTTGGGCCAGTCACAAGACAAACGGCAGTATCGCGTGCGTCACCTGCCATGCGCTGCGGCAAGTGCTTGTAACATTTCCTTTCTCTTTGCACTACTAGGCTATTGGAGCTTATAATACTTCCCCCGTCTTCCTAGCCCAACTGCTTTATGTTTCTTGCACCTGCTTGCTTGTTACTCAGCCAGCTGACTAGACTATGTCGCCACACCAGCAACAACAAGGCTGTGGAGTTTCCTAGCAGTTTCTCATGGCATAAGAGATACAAGGCATCCCTTGCTGAGCTGCGCAGGAGAGGCAGGGTAGTGGCAGTAGCAACGATAGTCACAACTAAAGCCACCGTCCTCGGAGGACCCACCAAGCCATGGTGATTCACCGTAGATGATTGTAGCAACTAAGATACCCTTACAACCGCATCAGTACACCACCACCAGGGGGCAGCCGAGGGTTGCACAACCCTCTCGAGAAATAGGTGGGACGTGGTGTTGAGAAGGGGTCCGTGAACGTTCCCGGAGACTTCACTTAGGCCGCACCTACCACCCCCCGGCTGGGAGAGGGTGCAACTACCCCATATGACCAACATTTTTGGCATGCAAGGGCTCGTTAGAGAGCTCTTGCAAAAACATATCCATTGCATCCACTCCCACCTCATCTTGTGCCATGTAGGCTTCAGAAACTGAAACAACGCTCTAACATCTAGATTTCTCCCGGATATTGGGTGAAAAGAAAACGGTGGAGTTTTTCAACCTTTTAAAGTTTTTTTTTCTTCACGAAGCTAGTGCCATTGCATTTAGCATCCCTTGGCACATAATTGATCCAGAATATGCTTCTTTTGGGCAACCTTCATACTGATGTCATAATTAAAGGTGATGACGTAGCACCGACACAACCAATTTTTTGGCTGAAACGTCATTGCTTGCCAGCATTCCATCTACCCTAGAAACGCAAACGGTTTTTGATGATGTCAACGTTGATGTTTGGACCCATACAAATCAATACCAATGCCACCGGTCCATGATAGGGGTAAGGAGCTAGGAGACCCCTCCTCTTCCTCCTTTTCTAGCATCACGAGTCCATGGTCGTCGTCACTCACGATCAAAAGGCTCCTTCGGGCATAGGATGAGATACAACGCAAAGAACACCGTAAGACAAGCATGCTACAGGAGATCACACAGTTTCCGAGGGGTCATTCTGGGCCCTCACAATAGACACTAGGAGGACCTACGCGAGCTACACCATCAGTTCAGTAGTCTATACCCTACAAAGCACCGCGGCCTCAACACCCCTCATCACATGTTGACACTTGGGATGAGGAGGAAATGGAGGACAACACATGTGAGGGTGAGACTTGCATTCTTGAGGAGCGCATTTGTGAGATGCGTATGGGGTCCCAGCCTCTCATCCTGCCAACTTCTCATTGTCATGGCCAATTACGTCGTTCAGTAGCGTTTATCGTTAGTGGCATTTCTCTCACTGCCTCTTCCACCATCACCTGAGCGTGAGGTTACCCTCTCCACAAAGCAGTGACTAAAGGACTTGGAGACACCTATACCCCGTTACGATTGTGATGAGGGCTTTGATTACTTAAAGAATGTATTTCAGGTTTGGACCGACTCTAAGGACGCCTGGCCCCACTACCATAGCCTGTATCAAACCCGCTCTACTCACCAAGTATAGGTTGCAGTGAAAGCAATGTAAGATCCACTCTATGCCACGCTGAGGGAGAATGTGGCAGACTTTTACCCCCACCTGGATAAGGTTGGGACCGCGACTGGAGCATAACCACGCCACGGCTTAGAGCTTTCCCGGGTTTTTCTCACTGCATATACGGCTGCACAAGGATCATATCCACGGACCTTGAGGTGAATCCGGAACCTCGAGACGGATCCTAGATCCGGATCCAGATCTGGGGTGATGGAGCAATGGATTCGCGGATCCATGGATTCACGGATCCGAGACCCGGATTCACGATTCCGGTCTACCAGATCCACCCTCATGTACATGGATAAAATTCATTTCCACACAGGACATGGTTGACTCCTTCATGGGAGGAGTCGCACATGCCCGTAACATGCATGACTCCTCCCAGGGAGGAGCCGAGCGCAGTACGCTTTTCTAAGAATACTTGCAAACCCTCTGCTTGGAGGATTCGCGATTCCTCCCATAACAGCCTAATATGCTATTATGGTAGCACACGCAGTGGGCTGTGAAGTTCGTGCTCCAAATTTCTGACACAAATGATCCACGTTGTTGGACCATGAGTGTCTGTCAGGCACTGGCCATTGAGGCCGGCCCTCATGAGAAGGTTGGACACGTGCGTCGGACGTGGACCACCAGAACTTTGCGCTCGAAGTTCTAGTGGTCCACGTCCGACACACGGTCATGCTCCGCTCAAGTGCAGATGTTAAGGACGGCGCGCGGGCATGATTGTTCAAACATCAATGAGCGATTTTCTCAGATCCTGAACAGTCTCGAGCAGGATCTATCACAGTTTTTTCTTCCCCCTCCCCCCTCCATAAGGATCCAATTAGGATCAATAAATACTAGCCAGATCCAATATCTTGAACCTGAATTTGTGTATTCGGATCCGGAACCGGTATCCACGGGTAGTCACCGCGGACTCCAGGATCTGGGCGCAGCCTTAACCACGGAGATCCATGCCACTAGGGTGGTTGGACTGACTGAGTCCCACTCCCTCTGTCAGGATCCCAAGGACCTTGGAGCGGACTATTGGAGACGTGCCATGCGCCTTTACACACGTTTTTTGCCTGGTGGTGGGACGTAGCTGTGGATACTCGATGCCATCTTGATGGGGATGCATAAAGACCACGTGAAGATCTTCACAGGCTTCGACCATGCGGCCCTCTCTGGGTTGCTCGATTCACTTCACCTGCTTCCTTGGACTCACCGCTCATTTCTCCAAGTGGCGTTGGCTCATGAGGCTACTGTCGCCCATCATCATATTCCACTTGTTACAAAAATGATAGAGACCCCTACTATTCCTCTGTCCCAGCTCACAAGTCCGATCTTCACGGCCACCTCCTCCTCTTCTACCCCTGGTGGTCGGACTCAGGGTGTTGGAGTGGTTCCATAGTATATGAGGGTGAAAAAGAGACACAGAAAGAGAGTGCAACAGAGGAAGCAACACCGGAAAAATAGTGGTAGTGGACGTTCCATCCACTAATACAATTGTATGGGCGCCTGTCGCTACAAAGAGTGTTGGTAGTCCCTTGATTGGCCTCAGATCATGTCCGACCTCTATGTGGTGCATGCCCAGTAGATGCCATCGAGTGACACATGAACGAGTCGCGGCTTCCTCACGATTGTAGTAGACACTGTTGCATCACTGGGTAGTACAGGTGTTAGCTGTTGGAGCTTTTTCCTCAGGGAGGTGCAAGTGTGTTTTCACAACCAAGTGGTTCCCAGAGAGCTTGTCTTACTATTTCTGTTGCNTGGACGTTCCATCCACTAATACAATTGTATGGGCGCCTGTCGCTACAAAGAGTGTTGGTAGTCCCTTGATTGGCCTCAGATCATGTCCGACCTCTATGTGGTGCATGCCCAGTAGATGCCATCGAGTGACACATGAACGAGTCGCGGCTTCCTCACGATTGTAGTAGACACTGTTGCATCACTGGGTAGTACAGGTGTTAGCTGTTGGAGCTTTTTCCTCAGGGAGGTGCAAGTGTGTTTTCACAACCAAGTGGTTCCCAGAGAGCTTGTCTTACTATTTCTGTTGCTCCTGATGATACTTGTGGGAGAGCTCAATCAGCAGTGATGAGGATGGGCTTGACAGTACCGAGTGGCATGATGAGTCACATGTCTATGTTGTTCGTCACTGTCCCAAATCCTCTCCTTCACGTCCAGTAAATTCACAGTGTTATGTGGCATGTTATTCCGTGTCAACAATTGGTCGTGAGTCAGGTGGAACCTAGATCATTGACTCTATTTCCAAGGCTTCCTTCAAGAAGCCGCCTTAGACCGATTATCTCTTCTACGCACAGGGAAAGATGAAATGCTACGCTTGTCTTGGCTTTGCTCCACGGGCACTACATTCGCTTGAGCTGGTGCACTTGGATCTTCCTGTTACCCTCCCTGTTTAATCTCTCTCATATCAAGGGCCATGTGTCCTCACAATGACTGATGAATTTGCTCGGATGAGAAAGGTCTACAGCCTCCGCCATAAGAGCGATTCTGCCCTGGCCGTTTGCATATGGCTGGTCATAGCTGACTTCCAGTCTTGTCAGACCCTCCACACCTTCCCTCCAAACGTGGTTGTGAGTTCTTAGACAATATAGATACCTTCTTTGTACAGCCTGGTATTCTTTACCTGCTCTCTTCTCCTACAACACCACAGTAGAACGGCATGCTTGAGTGGTGGAAATACGCCATGGAGGACGTGGTCCGCACCGTGCGGTCTGAGTGTGGTCTTCCATGGACCTTCGCATTCAAGAGTACTCTGCCAGTGTCCAACCTGTCTCGCACACCTACTTCTGTGTCAGTCTCAGTCCCTTCTAACACACTGGCTCCCATACCAGTCTCAGTCCGTTCTGGCACACATTTTTGCGTGCCTGTGCCAGGTCTCTCTGGCACAACTGCATCCGTGCTTGTGTCGGTTTGCTCTGGTACATCTCGTCTCGTACCTCTGATATTCTCCTCAGTCACACCTGGTCCCCTATCCACACCAGCTTCCCCCCCGCGTGATCCAAAACCTGTCCATGGTTGTCCTATATCCTCGCCCCTTCCATGCGAGCTTGTAGTCCCTGTGGTGGAGGATCAGTCAGTTTTTACGCAGCCAAAGGTGAGCACCTTCGCTTTAGGCTACTCTTGTGAGCCCGGTGGTCGTCTTGACCATTGGTCTCCAAGGCTCAGCGGAGAGTTGATTTGACACCTACACGCTCCACTCATAGTGTTAAGAATTGTGGTCTTGGCATGAAGGCCCTTGGCCTACGTTTCCAGGCGGACTACACTGAGGGGAACTTGGCATGCCTTGTCAGTCATGAATATGTCTCCTAAGAGTTCTTGTTCCATTCTGATGCTATAGCTGACCTTTTCATGGTCAAGTAGAGTCCAAAGGCGTGTGTCTTTGTCACCAAGAGCTCTCGAATCCTCTGAGGCGTGTGTCTCTGTCACGCGTAATCCAGTCACATCGAAGGAGACACTCTCGGTTCAAGATATAGAGTTTGGCATGCTCCTTGTGAGGTTGAGCTGAGAGCCATCCGTGAGCACACTGTCAATGATATTGTTGACCTCCCACCTAGGCTGATTAATATACAGCGTGAGTAAGTATTTTGCAAGAAGGTGAAGCCTGGTTACACACTCGATGGCTACAAGACTCGCTTGACAGCCAAAGATTTCTTACAGGTTGAGGGTGTAGATGGCACTAACACTATCGTACCCGTTCGTCGCGTGACCATTGCTTGTGCTCTGTTTCATGTTAATGCCCACTACGACTGGGATCTGCACGAGATGGATGTGAGCAACATGTACCTCCATGGCACCTTAGAGGAGGAGATCTACATGGTTCAGCCTTCTGGATTTCAGGTCGGTGGCAAGGTCTGGTGCTTGCGCAAGGCCTTGTAGAGCTTGAAACAGTGTCCAAGTGCTTGAAATCGGAGATCATCGGTACACTGACACATGCCCGTTAGTGACGTCGACCCATCCCTCTTTCTCAGACGGACAGTTGAGAGCTCGACCGGCATCTTGGTCTACGCGCACAACCTCCTTATTGGATCTCCTTCTATGGAGGTCATCAAGGAGGCCAAGGCAGTCCTTCAAGAAGTGTAAAGGATGAAGGACCTTGGTCTTGCAACCGTGTTTCTGAAGAAGGATGTCATACGTAATCGTTAGCAAAGGACACTCTTGCCACATGGGGCACGTTACGTCGTCATTTTGGGGAGGTGGTCTGGTGACCCTCTCGGTCCAAGCGCATTCCGCCCTTGCGGGCGGTGTTCCCGGGTGGCTGAGCGGAACCGCATCCGCGATGATCCCCCACATGTAACCTAATTTCCAACCGTTGCAGAACACAAGAGAATGGGTAAGTTACCCAACACTTGAAAGATTAGCTTGAAAACCTAATGTAGTATGTTGGGGCAACAACATTGCCCCGACCTACTGCATTGATTTGGTGTGTAGGAACCCGCGCTCGTTGCTTAAGCTGGTGCCTCTGTCTACTGCACCAGAGTCTGCATCTTAGAGCTCCGACGCTGCTACTCAGAAACGCGTGCGCCAGAGTTAGCGCTTGACACGAGCTGAATATTGGAAATGATTGATTAGGAAGTGAGAATGAGCAACAATGGGAGATCCATCCAAGTTCTAGCTCCCCCCCAGCTCTGTAGAGCTTGTTATACAGTTTGTAAGCCAATCAGAAACATGACTCGTTCTCTGGCAGGCAGGGTTTTCTCGGTGAGCCCTGCCAAGCAGCCGACAGCCCAAAACTCGAGCGTCGTCCATTTTGCCTGAAAACTAGACCATACCATAAGAAGCATGCTGCAAACGTTAATCGTGCGGTCAGGATCACCTAGAAAAACAACAGCAATGAGTTATAGCCGCTTAAACCCTGGAGGCGTCTAGGCTAGTCCTTGGTTCGAACAATGCAGCAATGATATGAAACTTGGACCCTAAGCATAACATGGCAGTGCAAATGTAATAGCACAATCAGACCCTATACTAGAGGCATGCAGACAACATATGCAGCGATAGTGACTGGCGGCGACACGGTTGTCGAGGAGGTTCGCTGATGGAGCTATTCACGTTGTGTTGTGATTTGTGACGTTCGTGTCGACCTGTACAGTTTACTGTGACCACTTGGCTGTGTCCATACTCGTGCACACCCTTGATGTAGACCCTGGAGGCATCGTTGCGTCATCTGGTGGCGGACTACCATCCTGGAGCTGATTGACGACCATTCCAGAGCTCTTGACGCTACCCGGGACCTCCTGCAGTTTTTCTGCAGTACACAGGAGTTTATCGGTGGACTGGCCATGGGCCCGATTTGCATGTTTTTGTATTGTGTGTCCACTGCTTGATGCTGGATGCATGTATGTGACCAGTCGTAGCGTCCGGATTTTGATTTTGCACGTCTAGGTTCAGACGGCGTAGAGTTCAGATATGTATGCGCAGATTTACGACCAAAATAGTGGTTTTGGGCCGGTTTTAGGACAGATCTTGCACTGCCACGTGCGACACCCGTCGTGCGCCGCGGCAGGTACTTATGCCATGGATCTGTCATTTGTCATTTCTCTCTGCAAATGCTATTGAAGCATTCTGACACTTTACCTTGTGTCTCCTAGGCAAACCCTTGCAGTTGTGTGCACGACTTGTGACTGTCCTCACCGTCTGACCAGGCACTGACGCCTAATCAACGGCTGTGTTGCCAGGAAGCTTCCATGCATCTTCTCATGCTATCATAGCGGTGAGACAGTTCTCACCTAGTTGCACAGCACAGACGCAGCAGAGCAACAGCAGTGAGAGTCACCGCTGCAGCAGATCCATAGGGACTTATCAAGGACGACAGCGGATCGCCGTCGACGTCACCCGCCATCACTACATGAGATTGCATCAGCACCAGCTGCTAGCGGCAGCAGGAGACAGCTGCAGTAGATTGCAGTCACCAGCAGCTGCAGACATTGCCACATGCATTAGCAGCAACACGGAGAAGTAGCAGCAGCAGGGCGACAGTAGCAGCGACAACAGCACACGGCAATAGTAGCGCACGGCGGCTGTAGCACAACAGCAGCACGCAGTGGCAACAGCATAGCAACAACACAGCAACAGCTGCAGCAGTAGCAGTAGTAGCAACACAGCAGTAGCACAGCAGCAGTGGTATCACTAGCGGCGACAGCAACAGCGTAGCAGCAAGAGCGGTAGCAACGCGCGGCGGCGGCAGTAGAAGCGTATAGCAGCCATAGCGCGTAGCAGCAGCAGCAGTGCACTGCTGCTACCACGGCCGCGCACGCTGCCACCAGGCGGCTGCCCCGCATGCAGCAGCGTGGCTGCTGCTACAACTGACACCGTAGTAGCAGCAGCAGTAGAGCAGAGGCTGCGCGGCAGCTTCCGCTAAGCTTTTGCGCGGCTATTGTGGAGCGACCGCGTGCTCGTGTAGCAAACGCGAAGGTTGATAAAAAAAGGGAGGCGAGCTGCTGTCAGCATTTTGACTTGCTGATGTCATCAGGTATTGCTGACATCAGCAACTTCCTGCTGACGTCAGCACTTGCCTTAGTGAAATTTTTGGTCGGAGGGTCAAAAGTTGCCAGCGTTTCAACTGCTCGAGAAACGCTCCTGTTTCTGCAATTCGACCACGTTGACGTCTCTGCCCGTAATGAGCAGCACCATGGCTCCGTTTGACCAGAAGGGACAAAGGGTGCTAAACCCCTCTTCTTCCTCGTCAGGGGTCATGAGCCCACATTTGCAGGCCATTCAGGACCTGCAAAGCCAGCAGGACGAGATGCGTCGCCTGCAACAGGAGCAGAATGACGCCATCAGTACACTCACTGAGTTCCTTTGAGGACATTCCACAAATCCACGACAGACTTCTGAGGGAGCGGCCAGGGTCGCACTCTCTACACAGTAGTCAGCCCCAGCACCAGAGACAGGAGCTGGAGCCGACCCGCCACTTCTTGATGGCGGTCCTTGGGATGAGGATTCAGACATGCCAGGCATGGATGGCGACTCCCCCGAGCGCAAGATTCGTGTGCTTCAGGAGCGTATCCGACATCTTCAGACGAGCTCTCGGCTCCCACACACATCCCGCTTTCCGGAGTTTCGATCGTCACCTGACCTCCACCCAACGACTTCCCTCTTCCTGGCGTCTTTCCCATCTCTCGTCCTTCCTAGCTTGTGGTTGCTCTCCCTACGGAGTGGCAACCCGAGGACTTTGAGACGCCGCCCCCCGGTATGTCATCGAGGATGGCTTCGACTGTTGGGAGATCTTCTTTCAAGACTGGGCCACTTCAGAGGGCGTGTGGTCCTACTACCACAGTCCGTATCAGACTACGGACCAAGCTCAGGTGTTGACAGTGGATAGGGCGATGCGCGGACGTCTCTACGCCATGCCGCACGAGACCATCGTCGACTTCCGCTCGTTCCTTGGCGAGGCGAGCGCAGGCACCGGTGCTGATCCATGCGGGGGCTAGGACCTAGCGTTACCCCTGCTTGTTGCGGAGACGCACGCCAACCACGCTGCGCATATCGTGCCTTTCACTCCCTTCGCCAGGGGCCTGTCAAACCTGGAATAGACTATTGGCAACGCGCCATGCACATTTACATGCGCCTTGGGACTTCAGGAGGTACATAGTTGTGGGCGCTCAGCACGATCATGCTCGAGGTTTGCCTTGAGCACATAGACATCTTCACGCAATACCGCGACGTCGTGCTCGAGCATTTTTTGGCCTCACTGCAGCCTCTTCCGTAGGCGCACCAGCTCTTCCTCCAGGTCACTTTTGCCCGTGAGATAACCGTGGCTCATCAGGAGACCTCCATTGTTGCAGCTGTCGTTGCATGACCACCGACGCCCCTCTAAGAGACCCCTTCTCCATCCTCTGTCTCGTCCTCCTCCCCTTCCATCCTGATTACACCTACTCAGACACAGGGTTTTGCGGCAGCAGCACAAGGAAGAATGGGCGACGGAGGCGCGGATCAGGCCAGCAGCATCCACAGCAGCAGCCATCATCGGGCAGTAGTAATGGACGCTCCGTTCACTGCTACAACTGTGGAGGTGCCCATCGCTACACAGAGTGCCAGGAGCCGCTCGACTGGGTGCGGATCACTCGCGGGCTCCACGCTACGCACGCATTACGGTCTACGTCAAGCAGTACATCCTTCGGGTGTGCGGCGACCACGACCGTAGCCGTTCCCGCTTCACCACCGGTGACCAGCGGCGACTGAGGCCCACGTGACCACACCATCGCCGAGCTCGGATACCTTCCGGCGCTTCGCTTTCAGGGAGGTGTGAGTTTTTTGTCACAGCCGGGTGGTTCACAGACTGTCTATTTCTCTATTCTTGTGGCTCGGGATGACTCGTGTGGGGGGGCACTGTCGGCATGTGATGACGATGGGCCTGACTGTACAGATTGGATTCATGAGTCTCACCTTAGTGCCCTTCGTCGTTCCTCCCCACCTGCTGCCCAGCGTCCGTTAGACACTGAGTGTTCAGTTGCCCGTTATACAGTAACGACCTCTACTCGTGACCTTGGTGGCAATTGGATCATCGATTCCGGTGCCACTCATCACATGACATATCGTCGCACTGATTTCGATGGTCTCGGCCATTGAAACCATTTTGTTTGTTTGTTCTGTCCGCACAGGCTTTGGTCAGTCCTTGCCAGTCCAGGGTGTTGGGGTCGTCTGTTGCGATGGTCTGTCTTGCCCCCTGTATCTTTTCAAGGTGCTCTTTGTGACTGATGTTGAGCTTAGTTTGCTTTCTGTACGTGCTTGCACATTGACGGGACTCTCTCTAGAGCACACTACAGAGCCCGCGTTTGTGACTGCTATTGACACTCGTAGCGCTGTAGTGCGTGCCTCTGTTGTGGATGACCTGTATCGTGTCTCTCCGACTTGTGCTCCTTGCTTCCCCTCCCCTTTTGTGAGTGTTTTTGTCACTGGTGTTCTATCTCTTGAGCACCTGCGATTGCTTCATTGCTGCATATGTCATGTAGGCGCCGTCACTATGTCGAAGCTCATTCCGACACAGCCCACCCTCGGTCTTGATGCAGCTTCTTTCAAGAAGCTGCCCAAGACCGACTGCCTCTTCTGCGCTCAAGGTAAGATGCATCGTTGCACATACCCTGACTCTCGTTCACGCACACTTCGCCCTCTCGAGTTAGTTCATTTGGACCTTCTTGGTCCCCTTCCTGTCAAGTCTTTGTCCGATCGGGGCCGATACGTCCTGACCCTGACTGATGACTTCACCCGGATGCGGTGGGTCTAAAGCCTACGCCAAAAGAGTGACGCTGCTCTCGTGGTTTTCCTCTGGCTAGTGATGTCTGAGCGTCAGTCTCGCCACACGCTACACACCTTCCACTCGGATCGCGGCGGCATGTTCCTTGGAAACATGGACAGCTTCTTTGCCGAGCACGGGATTTTTCACTAGGTCTCCACTCTTGCTACTCCTTAGTAGAACGGTGTTTTTGAGCGTTGGAACCGTACCATGGAGGATGTGGTTCACGCTATGCGGTCTGAGTGCGGTCTTCCGGAGTCCATCGCTCTTCAAGGCTTTGCCTACATGACTTGGGTATGGAACCGCCTCCCGCACGGTCCTCTTCCGGACCACGTCACACCGTATGAGCTCTGGTTCGGCCACCGTGCTGACTTGTGCCTCGCTCGCGTCTGGGGATCCTTGGCTTCAATGTGGTACACTGAGGACCAGCAGGGGTCCAAGGTCCCACCGAGAGGTCGCTCATGCGCCTTCGTCGGTATCTCCCCGCGGTCGAAGGCATGGCGTTTTGGGGACCCTACTCGTCGTCGCATTGTTGAGTCCTGCGACACGCTTTTCTTTGAGTCCCTCACCTACCGTGATCTGAATTCGATCACGTTGCTGTCCGTCACACATGTTCCCACGTGTGAGGTTTCTCGATGGATGGGGGAGTGTACGCCTGCGAGCACCGATCGCTAGGCTGATGTGTCCGTTTGAGCTCCCTCCACTTCTCCGCCGCTTGATGATCCAGCGATCATCGCTGTCGGTCCAGAGCTCTCTCCAGCACCGCCGGAGATCTCTCCAACACCGCCAGAGATCTCTCCAGCACCGCCGGCTTCTACCCCTACCCCTTCACTCCCTGCAGGTACCCATGGTCATGTACCTGTGCATACTCCTCTGACTGTACCTGCGTGTGCCAACATTCCTGCCTCTGTGCGTGGAGTTGCCTCACCTGTTCCTATTGTTACACAGAACTCCGTGTCTTCCACACCCGCATCTCCTCGCATTACATCACCAACTCCCTTGCCCCAGCTGCGATTGTGCCCGTTCCTGAGCCTGAGATGCGCCCCTTGAGCTCAGGTTACTCCCATGAGCCTGGCGGTCACCTTCAACCATTGGACTCTGGAGCTCAGCGAGTGCCTGGTCCCGCACCGAGGCGCTCTGCTCGCAGCATTGTGAGTGGTGATCCCGGCACAAAGGCCCTAGGCCTGATTGTCCATACTCAGCACGCAGAGCTACATCGAGCGTGTCCCATAGGGCACGACCTCATCACTCGCGAGTTTCATATCCCTTGTGATGCAACAACTATTCTTGTGGTCGTTAGACCTAGCACTGAGGTATACGCTCTTTCCACGCAAAGCTCTCCCTCTACGGCGCCTGACCCGGGCACATTGAGGAAAGCTCTCTCATCATACGATGCTGACGCTCGGCGTGCTGCTTGCAAGGATGAGCTCGGGGCCATCTAAGAGCACGGAGTTTATGAGATAGTCGACCTTCCACCTGGGAGGAAGGCTGTTAAGGACAAGTGGATCTTTCGCAAGAAGGTGACGCCGGATGGCTCACTGGAACGCCACAAGGCTCGCTTGGTCGTCGAGGGGTACTCTCAGATTGAGGGCATCGATTACACTGACACCTTTACCCCTGTCGGCCGCATGACCTCAGTTCGAGCTCTGTTCGGTGTAGTGGCTCAACATGTCTAGGAACTGCACCGGATGGATGTGAACAATGCGTTCCTCAATGGCTCTCTAGATGAGGAGATTTACGTGGCTCAGCCACCCGGCTTTGAGGATGGTGACAAGGTCTGGCGCTTGCGCAAGTCCTTTTACAGCCTCAAGGAGTCTCCTCTGTGTTGTAACCTGGAGATCACTGGCATCCTCACTCGTGCGGGATATGTATAGAGCGAGGCAGATCCCTCTCTCTTCATCCGATAGATGCCTGAGCAATTCACCGCCATCCTGGTCTATGTGGACGACCTTCTAATGGCGTCTCCTTTATTGGAGGCCGTGAAGGAGGCCAAGGCTATCCTCCAGACTGCCTACGAAGGACCTTGGTCCTGCATCGGTGTTTCTTGGCATGGAGATCGTGCGAGACCGCAGACGTCGTACTCTACTATTGCATCAGGCCCGATACACACGTGTTGTGGGAGAGCGCTTCAGCGACCTTCTCGGCGAAGTGCCCACGGCTTCCACACCTTTTACGCCCGACGGGCAGAATGCCCTGAAGGTTGACGATCCCACACTGCTGGCAAAGACAGTGGATGTGACCTTGCACCTCCGTCTCATCGGATCTCTGATGTTCCTGGCCACTACCATACGTCCTGACATCGCATTTGTCGTCAACCTCCTTGCCTAGTTTTTGCAGGCTCCACGCGTTAGAGCCCTTCTCACAGGTGTGCGATTGGTGCGGTACGTTGTGTCCACACCGTACCTCGAACTCTGCTTTCGCCGATACTGTTCAATGGTCCTTGACGGCTACACCGACAACGACTGGGGCTGGAGCCAAGATGGACACAGTTGCAATGGTTACGTGTTCCTACTCCGTGGGACCGCTCGGTCCTGGCGCAGCGGGAACCAGGGTTGCATTGCGCGTAGCTCATTGGAGGCTGAGTACGTTGCTCTGGGTGTAGGGGCTGCTGAGGCGGTATGGATGCAGTGCCTGTTCCATGAGCTTGGCCAGTCAGTACCCACCATTGTGCTTCACTGTGACAACCAGAATGCTCTTGCCATTGCGGAAAACTATGGTTTCTTTCATGCTCGCACAAAGCACATTACGGTTAAGCACCACTTCGTGCGTGATGTGGTGGAGCGACGCGCGATCTTTGTCATTTGGGTTGGCACTGACATGCAGCGTGCTGACTTCTTGACAAAGGCACTAGCATGCGGAAAGTTTCTGGTGGCCATTCGTTCTTTTGGACTTCGCCCCTTCCCTGAGAGTGGCTGAGTGTGGGGTGTGTCCGTGTTCGTGTCACATTTGTCGTTGCACCTGTTTTTGTACTCGTCTCAGTGTTGCACATGTATGGACATGCGTACCATGGGGTCATGGGGGAGTATTGTGATTTGTGACAGTTCAGTGGACCTGTACAGTTTACTATGAGCATTCGGCCGTGTCCATACTCGTGCACATCCCTGATCCAGACCCTGGAGGCACCGGTGTGTCATCTGGTGGCGGACAACCATCCTTGAGCTGACTGACGACCATTCCAGAGCTCTTGGCGCTACCGGGGACCTCCTCAGTTTTTTTGTAGCACACGGGAGTTTATCGGTGGACTGGCCGTGGGCCCGGTTTGCATGTTTTTGTAGTGTGTGTCCACCGCTTGATGCCGGATGCATGCATGTGACCAGTCGTAGCGCCCGGCTTTTGATTGTGGACGACTAGGTTCAAACGATGTAGCGTTCAAGTATGTTTGCGCATAGTTACGGCCAAAACAGTGGTTTTGGGCCGGTTTTAGGACAGATCTTGCACTGCTATGTGCGACACCCGCAGTGCGCCGCGACAGGTACTTATGCCATGGACCTGTCATTTGTCATTTGTCATTTCTCTCTGCATTTGAAGCATTCTAACACTTTGCCTTGTGTATCCTAGCCAGACCCTTGCCGTTATGTGCACGACTTGTGACAATTGTCACCGTCCGACGAGGCACTGATGCCTAGTCAATGGCTGGGTCGCTAGGAAGCTTCCACGCAACTTCTCACATTGGAGGGAGGAGGCTCCAGCAGAATGTGTGTAGGTCTCAGCGTGCGTCGGCTCCAAAGGACGACACTCAGCGTCGCGTTTCGCCGCGAGTCATTTGCACGTCCATGCACACAAGACGGGAGGACACAATAGAGTACAAAGAGAGATGCATGAAAACCAACATAAGTTACCAGGTCTGAAAATTAGTTGATTTTTTTTTTGTTGCGAATTACATTGGGAGGTTGGTATTGCATTCTCCTGATCTTCCCCTCACCTGATCCCATGATATCAGTTGGCAGAAAAATACATGTGCCCTTAATCTAAAGGAAGCATGCTAATCTTCCGTTCGACATGCGCACGAAGAATTCTACGAATGAAGTCCCCTTTTGACCTAGTTGGTTTCTCAGAACATTTGCTTTTTGAACTTTGATGAGCATGGTTCTTGCCTATACTAGTGAAAAGACGCGTTAATTGAATACGATTTCTTTCTTTACCCTCGGCTACAAGGTTTCACTAATCGCCATTGTTTCCTCATTAGAGAATGTTTCCCTCAACTTCCTTAGAAATAATTTTGATACCAATTCGGGCTATTTTAACCTTTTTCTTGTTACTTGTTTGGTTTGCAATGTTTGTTGCCGTATTTCATCCCATATGGCGGAAAAGGTGGGCGCACCCGTCTTCGTCCCTGGTTCCCAACACATTAATCAAATTTATATGTTCTATAAATTACAGTTTTCATCTTATCCTTTTTTTTTAACACGGGAACGAGTGTTAAGAAACACAAAACTTGAATGAAGTCCTCTTAATTGGACTTCTTTTGACCCTCGAGTACGTGATTTTTTTTCAGAAAATTAATGTTTGACTATTTTTTTTCTCACATCTCTCAGAATTCTGTTCCACTTCCTCTATGCTATCATCAGAGCGTTAGGTTGAATTATTGGGTTAGTCTTGGTGCTGTGTTTGCCCTTCCGTCTCTACAGGTTACGATCAGGGGCCAAAAACGAAATCCCCGTCGAGGCCCGTGTGCATCTCTCATTTCTTGAGGGGTAGCAACGGACGGGGGGAAGGTCGACTGCACATGACAGCTGGACATGCGGCACGCCGTTGGCTACTACGCAACCTGCCCAGCCATCGAACGCGGTTCGGAAGCCAACCCTGGTTCGACGCGTCACACCGCTACCGTAGATCGTTAGACAAGGCAGGAATCGGCGATAGTCGGCCAGCCAGTAGACTCGACTTCCCTGGCAGTTGCCAGAAACGACAAAATGTGTTGACGGCGACCGTTGATGATAAGCCGACGGGCTGGTGTGGAGACGCGTGAGGTGAGTGGACTCGATGGTTGACCGTTGAAACAACACAGTGATTACGAAAATTACTCGCGTGAAATTTATTCAAACGAATACCCAGAGACTAGGTACAGCTGATCGGGCATTCGAAATGAGATATGTGCAAACCCCTTCTTGGATGCAGTTTAGATGTCTACAATAATTGTTGAAGCCCATGCATTTCGGGCATCAAAGTCGTCTCCAGTCCCCCCACCCCGCCCCCCCCC
>SZWC01015622.1:32454-57640 GCA_023375785.1 Penium margaritaceum | reverse complement strand
CCCCCCCCCCCCCCCCACTTGACGCGGACTCCCTCCGGTTGGGATTCGTACCTGGAGACTGCTGTACCGCCTTCTGGTTGATCGGAGAGGCCTATTCTGGAAGTGCCCAGCCATCAGATGTCCATGTGATGGGGGGTGAACATACATGATGATGTTTGCCGACAAAATGAAACATGCTGGAACGTGCATGCAAACAGAAGGATGGTGGCATCGAATCGTCCGGTGCTGGACTAATCGATGCTTGGAACGTAAGTATTGAAGTTCATTGGCCACTCACAACTCTATGCCCTCTTGTCTCCCACACTGTGCATACACACATGTACAGATTAAGTGACAATGGTCCTACTTGGGGAAGCGTCAGACGTGCCCATTATGACTGGAGCCATTGACGCCCTCAAGCTTCTGCTGCTGCTAGACCCAGGAGTGCCCCTTGGCACAAACATGGCCATTGCACGACTCTCTATGACTTTTTATGACTCTCTGTGATGCAGTAGATGCTAGGGCTCATACACTCTCACTACCATGCCCTGCATCATGTTCTCTTGTCTTGCCTGCTCTGGGGGAGCTGCATATTTCTCGGGTGCTGATCCTTAGGGGGCCACCGTGCCGGTTCTCGCCGTGCACTGGTGAGCACCCGCCCTCAGATTATTCTGAGTGGTCGGGCTCGACCCCCGGGTGGCGGCAGTTGCCCACCCGAGCGTGATGCTCGAGGTGGGTGCGTGCTAACCGGTTCCTATCTCAATCCCCCCCCCCTCTCCATTTTTGTCTTGGTTGAGTGCGAACGTTTTCTAAGGCAAGTTACCGCATCCATGGCGTGTCTCGCGCACTGTTGTCCGTTGCTCTCACCCGCCCCGTCTCACACAGTCTAGCGAGGAACTTTCCTAGTACCTACTGGTATCAGAGGAATGAGGATCCAATCCCGCCGCTCGTCGATCCTGGTCCTTGAGTTCCATGGCCCGCACTTCCCGTGGCCCGTGTATCACCGCAGCGGACAATCTGCCCCGCCGGCCGTCTCTTCGGCCTGAAACGACAACACTTCTAGGTGCTGCCACCGTCGCTCCCTGCCAACACGCAGCATCTGTTCTCGTTGCTCTACTTGGCTGCCCTCGACTCTCCGAGGCCCGGGGGTGCACTCTCACCCGCCCGCTCATTCTGGGCGGCCCTCGTTGCTCTTTGCTGCTTGTTTGCTCCCGGCCCTCGACTACTCTTACAACTGCTCTCAGCCGTTCTCCCCGTTCTTCGCGGTCACTCTTGGTTGCACTCGGCTGTCCTCGGTTACCCGTGACTCTTGGGTATCCCTCTCGCCCCCTCTCGGGCGCTCTGTGGCTCTCCGCTGCTCATAGCCGTTCTCGGGTGCGCCCCACACACAGTTGCTCTTTCAGCCGCCTCTCAGCTTAGCGGGGCTGCCCATTACCCTCAGCTGCCCGTCGACCTTCCAGCCCGTTCTCGGCTGCTCCGACACCTCTTGGGTGCTGCCTACCATCAAGTGCTCTCTCAGCTGCTCTCGGCCACTCTCTCCTCTTCCCTCGGCCACACTCGGCAACTCTTGGCTGCCTCTGCTGCCACAGCAGCCACCCTGGATTCACCACCTTTTGACGGACCGCCGGATGAAGAGCTTGATTCCCCTCGCACTACAGCATGCTACGCTGACCACGAGTGGGAGGACCCTCGCATCTACGACCCTCCTACGACTCCTGACGACGACACGCCACTCTGGTTTTGCATGGTCGAGAGGGAGGAAGCTGCACGAGAGGAGGAAATCAATCGACTGGTGTACACTACGGACGATCTGCCACAGTCACCATCTCGTTCCCCAACCATGCAACCGCTTGCCGGCACTCCGCCATCCACTACTGCATCCACCTCCAACACCACCACCGGTCCGTCCCCTACTGTAGCCGCATCTACCGGACCAGCCCCGATTTCAGAGGTCCCTGGTGTCATCCTTGTGCTTACGGTCCACACAGACTCCATTGGCCTCACGGGGGCCATTCTCGATGCAGCAGCAGGGGCCGCAACAATCTTTGCTTCCACTGTCCGTGCGTGTAGACTACTGTGGGATGTACAGCGTACGCCTACAAACACGCAGCCGCCTCTCTTGCACTGCTTGCTGCCGCCGCAACGAACATCGCAACCCAGGTTACAGCAGAAATAACCTCCGTTGCCACCGCTGCCTCATCTGCTGCTGACGCCACTGCAGCCTCTGTCGGCTCCATTCGCGCCTCCACCACAAGAGCAGTTCTTACCCCCACAGACACTCCTCGGGAATTGACACCCAACGTCACCACAGGGGTCTTGGTTGCATCTGCGTCTAAAACAGTGGCTGGAGCCACTGTCACTGGGCTTCTTTGCTTGACGGTGGTAGTTGCGGGGTGGATGGCAGTTCTCTTCTCCTCAGCGGCGACCGTGGTGGCGCCTCTCTTTGCCCAACTGCCCCGCCACTCGTCCGGTGAGATCGTCTCTCACTCTGCCCCACACATTCACTTTTCTCACCTCTCGCATTCGTGTTTGCACTCTTGCATTTGTGTTCTCACCTGCTCATCATGCCTGGGCTAGAGGACACTCTAGTGGCCCTCCAGGTTGCTCTCAGTGAGGCGCAGGCCGAGCGTCGTAAAGCGTAGGATGAGCTTCACCATGAACTGGAGGCACAGCATGAACTAGCGGCCACGGTGGCCGTATTGGTCCTTGAGCGTCTTCGCTCTGTCCTAGCCTGTACTGCCGTCCTCCCTGCTGCGCAGTCAGTGTCTGCAGACTCATCAGCTCTACCTGGCGGTGGTGTTGCCAACTCATCTTCTCCTGCTCTCTCAGCCACAACAGCCTCCACTCGTGCTCTTCCACCAGCGCGATAGAAAGATTTTGAGACGCCACCGCCACAGTTCACTTCGAAACTCACCTTCACATCCTGGAAGACACGCTTCAGTACGTGGGCTCAGGGTGAGTTACTGTGGGAGGATTACTCACCTGCCAAGCCGCCTCTTGTGCCTCATCCAACAGAGGCTGCCCGTGCTGTGCGGGCCCTCATCAACGCCGGCCCTGAAAACCTTCTTCATGACATTCGTACGTACAAGGCAGACCCAACCCGCGGCACCCCTGCTGATCCAGTGGGCGCCTCCGCGCTCATCCGCCGCCGCAAAATTGTCACAGGGCATGCTGCCCAAAGCGCCCTCACTGTCCAGTTCAACACATTGTAGATGCGAGCCGACAAGACAACAGAAGAGCATTGGGCGCGCAGTCTGTGCCTTGTGCGTGATCTTGGTAGAGCTGCTCCCAACCCTCTCCCAGCCTGCCTGTCCATTGTTGTTGGTTTCATCCCTAAACTGTCTGACTTGTATCTCCACGTCTTCCAAACAGAGCTCGAGCGCCTTGCCTCTGCACCCAATCCTGCTGACTCCCCACAAGGGATTGGTCCTCTCTTTTACTTCACAGCCTCGCGTCTCACTGACTGGTGGAACGCCTTGTAGAACAAGTGTATGCATCGCGCTGCCCTTGCTGCTGTCACTACCTCCTCACCCTCCTCGTTTCCTGCGACTTCCACAACCTTCTCCTCTCACGCTTCAGCCAACTCCAACCAGGCTGATCTCACGGAGGGGGGGGGGGGNCAGAGCTCGAGCGCCTTGCCTCTGCACCCATTCCTGCTGACTCCCCACAGGGGATTGGTCCTCTCTTTTACTTCACAGCCTCGCGTCTCACTGACTGGTGGAACGCCTTGTAGAACAAGTGTATGCATCGCGCTGCCCTTGCTGCTGTCACTACCTCCTCACCCTCCTCGTTTCCTGCGACTTCCACAGCCTTCTCCTCTCACGCTTCAGCCAACTCCAGCCAGGCTGCTTCTCGCGGAGGGGGGGGGGTGGTCCCGGCTTTGGCCGTGGTGGTGGTCGTGGGGGCAAAGGGCGTGGGGGTAGTCGCGGTGGCAAAAACTCTGTCTCCTCTATCGCTGATGTCACTTGCTGGAACTGCGGCACCACCGGCCACTCCATGCCCAAATGCCTTGCCCCCTACGACGATGCGCGCCTTGCATCCTCTATGCGTGCTCATTGGGCCCGCACAGGCGTGACCACCTCCTCCGCCGCTGCCGCCGTGACGGTCGCGTCTTCCTCATCCTCCTCCTCTGCCTCAAAACTGTCTACCACACTCATACCTCGCCAACCAACACCACCTGCACCCAGCCCCTTGGGCTGGGTTTCAACTCCGTCTGGCCCTCCTCACTATGGGCCCCCGTCTTCTCACTACTCCGTTCCCCCCTAGGCTCGTGACAATGGGCACTACTCCGATTTCTCGTCAGACCGCTCCTCGGAGCGTTCCTCTGATCATCGTAACGAGAAGCGCGCTCTTGAGCGTCGACTGGCAGAACTTCTTCACCTTCACTCTCAGGGAGGTGAGAGTGTGAGGGGCCAGTCCCCTGTGTCTTTCTATGAGTCGGATGTCACTCTCTGTGGTCCCTCTTCTGGTGGTGTTCAAGGGGACTTGCTAGATGATCGTGCATGGATTGAGGATTGACAGTCTCACACGTTTCCCGCACGTCTTGGTCATTCCTCCTCCCTCTCTACCCGTCGCATCGTCGCTGTCTGTTTGGTTGTTCCTTCCACTCGTGCCTCCCCTGGCCTCTGGATCATTGATTCCGGGGCCACACATCACATGACCTCCTGTCGTTCCTCCGTGTCCTTCGGACCTGTTTAGTTTGTGCGTTTCGTGCGAACTGGCTCCGGCCAGCTCCTCCCTGTTCAAGGTGTTGGTGTTGTCTTCTTTGTTGGTCTTGGTGGTACTGTCTATGTGCCCGATGTTCTGTATGTCCTTGACCTTGAGGTCAATCTTCTCTCTGTGACCACCCTTGACGATCAGGGCATGGACCTCTCGTCCAACCGCGGCCTTGCATCCATCTCTCTTCGCTCCTCTGGCCGTGAATTACTTTGTAGTGTGCACTGCGATTGCCTGTTCCATGTGCCGCTCACGTTGCCCTCGTCTTCCGCTACCTCTGCCTTTGTTCACGTCGCTCCTTCACTGTCCCCCGAGCATGCTGATCTCCTGCATCGTCGCCTCTGTCACATTCACACTACTGCGATCCAGCGCCTTCTTCGCCTTCAGCATGCATACGGCCTTGACCCTGCCACATTTTCTCCTCCCTACACGTCCACCTGCTTTGACAGTGCCAGTGGCGAAATGCACCGCTCCCCATTCTCCACCTCTGAGTCCACTACCTTGCACCCACTTGATCTGATACATGCTGACGTCATGGGTCCATTGCCCCAAGACTTCCTCGACGGCATTGGGCGTTACGTCCTGTGCCTCTAAAATGACTACTCATGCTACCGTTGCGGTTTTGCCCTGCGGCACACGAGTGATGTCACTAACGTCCTCGAGTCCTGGCTCCCCCATGCCGAGTGGGCTTGTCTTCTGTCCTTGTGTGTGTTTTGCAGTGACAGTGGTGGTGAGTTCTTTGGCCCCACATCTTGCTTCCTTGAGTCCCGTGGTGTGCGGCTTGAATCCTCTGGCTCCTACACCCCACAACAAAATGGTGTGTCCGAATGCTAGAATTGCACTCTTGCTGATGGTGTTCACTCTCTGCTCTCTACCTCCGGTTAGTCTCCTCTCTTTGCCTTTGAGGCCATTTCCTACATGACTTGGGTCTAGAATCGAGTCCCGCATGGAGCCCTTTTCCACACTGTCACTCCCTTTAAACGGTGGACTGGTAGGCGTGCGGACCTCCGTCTTGCCTGCGTTTGGGGTTGTCTTGCCTCCGTCTGGGTGCCCGCCGATCAACGTGACGGTAAGTTGTCCCCTCATGGTCACTTGTGCATTTTTATAGGCGTCGCTCCATTCTCCAAGGCGTGGCGCTTTTGGGACCCTTCCCGCTACCGTTTCATTGAGTCTCGTGATGCACTCTTCTATGAGCACCTGTTTGCGCGTGACTCCCCCCGCTTTGGCGGGTCCCTCTCTCCACCTTTTCAGGGTGGGGGTGGTTCTCTGCCCTGTGGGCCTGCTATTCTCCCCTTGGAGTGTCCTTCGGTTCCCTCTATCTCTTCCTCAAACGAGCAGAGTGTCCCCTTGTCCACGTCTCCCTCCACGGCTCCCTTGGCCTCACCCAGTCGATCCCTTGTCTCTCCTACCACTGCCTCTCCCGCAGCCTCCTCCTCCTCTCCTACTCTTGAAGCCACCCCAACGTCGTCCCCTGTTGTCTCAGAACCACCCCTCTAGTGATTCTTCTCCTCCGTCTGTACCACCTTGTCCTGCTACTCTCTCCTCATCCGTGCGTGCTTCTTCCATTCCCTTAGTCTCACCCTACACGTGCGGTGGGCGTCTCCGGGCCCATCCCACTCAGCCTCATCCTGTTGTCTCTGGTGACCCTGGCCTTCGTGCTCTTGGTCTCACCACCTCTGCCCTGTCTTTGGCAACATCTGTCCTACACCCTAGCACCGCACTTGGCTACTCTCTTGTTGAACAAGAGTTCCACTCAGCTCTGTCCTAGTCCGTAGCTGGGTATGTTGCCTCGTGCTTTGCTACTACCGGCCTCTCTCCTCTTCCTCCCAAACCGCTGACTGTGCAGACGGCCCGTACAGCCTCTGACTCCCCGCTATGGGAGCAGGCCATGAAGGGCAAACTTGATGCACTGTCTAGGCACGGTGTGTACGAGCTTGTCGACCTCCCACCGGGACGCAAGGCAGTTGTTGCCAAGTGGGTTTACCGTCATAAGTTGAATACAGACAACACAGTTGAAGAATACAAGGCTCGTCTCACTGGCAAAGGATTCTCTCAGATCCCTAGTGTTGACTTTGACGAGACCTTTGCCCCAGTCGGTCGGTACACCACAGCTAGGGCTCTTCTCAGCCTGGTCTCTCAGCATGACTGGGAGCTTGAGCAGATGGATGTCAACAATGCCTTTCTCCATGGCAAGCTGGATGAAGAGATTTTCATGGTACAACCACCAGGTTTCTCTTATGGAACCAACGAGGTTTGGCGCCTGCGCAAGGCCCTCTATGGTCTCAAATAGTCCCCACGGTGTTTGAACCAAGAGATCACATCCACCCTTGAAAAAGGGGGTTACAAGCGGAGTGCTGTGGATTCGGCGTTGTTCCTCAGCTCCCCCACAAAACCACTCGTTGCCATCCTTGTCTACGTGGATGATCTTCTCCTTGCCTCCCCCGATGTTGCGTCTGTTGCGGCCCCCAAGGCTTTGCTCCAGGCGGCATACAAGATGAAGGATCTTGGCCCAGCCCGTGTCTTTCTGGGAATGGAGCTTGAACGGGACCGTGCACGTCGCACCTTGCATGTGCATCAGGCTGCATATGTGCGCAGCATGCGAGAGCACTTCACACCGCTCCTCATGTGCATCCCCACGACGTCCACTCCCATGACGTCCGCCCGTCAGTCCCTCCTAAAGTCTCTTGAGCTGTCCAAACTGGGGGAGTCAATGTGACTGACTACCTCCGTGTCATTGGCTCCCTGATGTACCTTGCCACGACCACGCGTGCTGATGTGGCATTTGCTATGAACTTCTTGTCTGAGTTCTCTCAATGTCCCCGTGAGCGTCATCTCGAGGCATCATTGCGAGTAGTGCGCTACTCCATCTATCGTGTTGGGCTGTACTTTCGGGCACAACCCTCGGTCATGGTTGACGGCTTCACAGACAGTGACTAGGCGCATGACTGTGATGCCCCTAGCCAAACAGGGTACATCTTTCTGGTTGGTGGTACTGCAGTCTCTTGGAATAGTGGTAAACAAGGGTGTGTAGCTCGTAGCACTGCTGAGGCTGAGTATGTTGCTCTTGGTGCAGGCACATGTGAGGCTGTCTGGCTGTGTCGTTTGCTACAACAGTTACCTGTTTCCATCCGTTGCATCACTCTGCGTTGTGACAACGAAAGCACAAAGGTCATTGCTAAAAACAGTGGCATGCATCACTCACGCACCAAATACATCAATGTGGAGCATCATTTTGTTTGTGAGTGCATTGCTGCTAGCATTGTCCAGGTCGTGTGGCTTTCTCACTAAGGCCCTCAGCCAAAACTTCTTCAAGAGTGCTGTCCACGTAGTGGGTCTCATCTGTCCACATGATCCAGGTTGATTGTCTATGATCCATCTACTTCACCTCTCGTGATCACCTCTTGTGGTTCTCTCATGTGTGTATGGATTTCTTGTCTGTGGGTCATGGGGGAGTGTTGAAGTTTATTGGCCACTCAAAACTCTATGCCCTCTTGTCTCCCACACTGTGCATATACACATGTACAGATTAAGTGACAATGGTCCTACCTGGGGAAGCGTCAGACGTGCCCATTATGACTGGAGCCATTGACGCCCTCAAGCTTCTGCTGCTGCTGGACCCAGGAGTGCCCCTTGGCACAAACATGGCCATTGCATGACTCTCTATGACTTTTCATGACTCTCTGTGATGCGGTAGATGCTAGGGCTCATACACTCTCACTCTCGTGCCCTGCATCATGTTCTCTTGCCTTGTTTGCTCTTGGGGAGCTGCATATTTCCCGGGTGCTGATCCTTTGGGGGCCACCGTTGCCGGTTCTCGCCGTGCATTAGTGAGCAGCCGCCCTCAGATTATTCTGAGTGGTCGGGCTCGACCCCCGGGTGGCGGCACTCACCCACCCGAGCGCGATGCTCAAGGTGGGTGCGTGCTCATCGGTTCTTATCTCGATCCCTCCCCCTCTCCATTCTTGTCTTGGTTGAGTGCGAACGTTTTCTAAGGCAAGTTACTGCATCCATGGCGTGTCTCGCGCACTGTTGTCCGTTGCTCTTACCCACCCAGTCTCACACAGTCTAGCCAAGAACTTTCCTAGTACCTACAGTAAGTTGACGAACCACGAATCCACCACACAACCAGTAGGGGAATCAGAAGCAAGAAGCGAGTGAGAGTGGCGAGTGCCAGCGTGACGGGCTTTCGCCACTTGAATTTCTGGGTACTGTTTGTCTCAATATGAGATATGAGGGTTTGTCTTCTAGAAACTTTGTAGAACCTGCAAAAAAAACAAAAGGTCGCCTTTGATTAGCATTGCTGTCTACTCAGTCGCTAGAAGAGTACATGTGAGACTGGTTTTCAACGATAGTAGGCCCTCGTATATCCGCAGCTTGAAAATAGGCATGAACTAGACATGAAAATGCAAAGTCAACATTTTAAACATACTGGAAACCAAAACAGGCACCTGAAATTGTCGCGATCTGGACCCATCACCTCGTGTCTTTGCGAGTCGTATACCAAGCAGTTTGCATATGTTTTCCCTTTGAAAATTTTCTTGGTTTGAGATTATGTGTCTCTATGGTCACATGGTTGTGTGGTGAAATCTAAACTAATCCTATGTCAGAGCCATGTATTGCCTTCATTTGGGAGAAAAAGGAGAGGCTAGATGTCATTTCAAAGAAAACCTTGCAAAAGGGTACATGGAGTCAAGTAGCTTGTTGTACGGTGCGTCAATACTTCATGTGAAAAAAGGGGCACGAGTCACATGCACCCAGATTTTTGGAACAAAATAGCTGATGTACCAACTTTATGCACAGCTTAATGCATGAACTATGTCGCACAGAAAACAACACATGTGACAATGTCCCACAGAAAACAACACATGTGACAATGTGCCACAGAAAACGACACATGTACCAACTCTGCACAGAAAATAACACATAAGCCAACGCCATACAGAAAATGCCAGAGGAACCCATAATTGTTTGAATAAACGTCATGTTGGTGCCACTTACCATGCAGCATTGACACATGACATGTTTTTTGTTGCTCAGCGTAGATCAGCCAGATGCACCCTTGCACGTTTTTCCATTGCATGCCTGTGACACATGCCATGATCAAGCATGGAAGAAAGGCTGGGCGGCTGGTTGCTTTTCTCCTGCATGGTGGGAGAATGGTTGCTTTTGTTACAAGGGCTGGTCAGATGGTTACGTTTTGGACGCAAGGTGAGTGGATGAGAGTTTCACTTTGTGTTTTATGGGTATTTGAGCTATTTCATTAAAACAAATAGTGGCTCATGCATGTGCGTGGACTACAAAGCATTGAACAATCTGAATGTGAAAAATCAACTCTCCTCATTATGGATTGGACACACTAATAATCATTGTTGGAAAACAGCATTACGACATGAAAAGTCTAGGTAAGGACGCGTGAGATGAGTTAAAGAGAGGAGCGACACCTAGTGCAAGATCACACAGCTTGAGGGAGAACCATGGAAGTTTATGTGGAGTAATGACTCCCCGTTTGCACAGTGATAACCTAGCAAGGAGGGAGCTCGCTTGCGCTCACCACCCTTGCTAGTGTGAAAGGGCCAAAGTACCCAGAAAACAAAAAACTAATGCAAGGTGGGCTGCCGGTCAGAATCTGGCAGCAATTTGTGTAGGGATGAGCACCTGGCTACCCTGATCTCCAAAGAACTACACTGTTATTGTCGCAAAGTTTCACAACGACTCATGAGCATAAGAGACCTGTGGTGAGCATAGAAGAGCACTCGGACATGATGGAGCTGTCTTCCACAATCCATGGACACAGCTCTCCACACAACTTGACTGCGGCATTGTTGCATTCTCCGTCATTGTAGTGCAGCCAGCATTAGGACTCCTCACCAATAACTCACCTGTGTGGATGTGACAAGTGCGCAATAAGGCCAGAAGTTACTGTTTGTTCGTGACACGCGCACCAGCACTTCCCTATAATCCACAGCCGTAGCACACACTGGCACACAGAACCACTAAGGGCGCATCATGAGACGATACAAGAGTGCACACATACACAAGAAACACACCATATCAACCTGGAGCACCACGAGCACACAACAAACCAACAACATGAAAATCAGCCTTGAAGACATTATTGCTTATCTCTTTTGTCAGGGTTCCGCTCTAAGCTTCCGGGTGTTGACCCAAACTATCTGAACATTACACGTCGCAAGAAGATCATGCACAAAATGATACTACGCATTGATGTGCTTGGTGTAGGTGTGAAGCATGCCAGCATGCTCAGAAAAAAGCGTATGTGCTTTGATTGTCACAATGAAAGGCGATGCAACGGATGGACATACATAACTAAAACATAAATTGACATAACGAAACACTCTCGCTTGTACCTGTACCAAGTGCAACATACTCAGCCTCCATAGAGCTGCACACTACATACTCCTGCTTACCACTCTTCCACAACACAGCCATCCTCCCAAAGAGGAAGAAGTAAGTACTACGACTATGGGAATTTGCATCATGGGCCCAAACATTATCTGTGTAGCCATCGATGAAAAGCGACAAGTATCTACTCTAAAGAAAACCAACCAAGGCCGTAGAGAATGTGTACTGGACAATGTGGAGTGCAGCCTCCATTTTCTGAGCCCGAGCCCATTGTCACTATGGGAATCAAGCCAAGAAGTTCACAGTGAAGGACAGGTCCGCTCTTGTGGTGGTGGCCAGTAATACGAGGGACCAAATGACTTGCAGGCAGTCTATCACATCGACACCCTCCCCAAGATTTGACACTTCCAGTGTCTTTAACAACCGTTGTCCAACTAGGGTCATTGACATCAACGCGGTGGACACATCCTCAAAAAGGGGTGCTTAGGGATTTTCTAAACTGCAGAAACACGCAACCTAGAAAACATGAAGGACTTGACGTAAGCGGTCACGCTCAAGCTAGAAAGACACGAGCAAGCCCCAAGTCCTTCATCTTGTATGTGGACTGAAATAGCGAATTCACAACTGCACGACTAGTTGATACAGTCAGGAAGTCATCAATGTAAACGAGGTTGGAAAAAAACAGTGCTGAATGCTGGATGACAAAGAGGGATGGGTCCATTGATAACAACTCTTATCCAAAGTCAAAGTGATCTCATGGTTCCAGCACCAGGGCATGTAAATTTACTCATCCAGTAACATGTGCAAGAATGGATTTTTCACATCCATGTGTTTCACTTGCCAATTGTGGTGCACCACCAAGCTCAGGAGTGCATGAGCACTAGTGGTACAGGCAGTCGGTTTTTACGCTTTGTCACAATTGCAGCATGGGACCTGGGGAAAAACCATTTGTAGCAAGACATGATTTGCAACATTCAAGCAGGTCATT
The DNA here is from genome assembly GCA_023375785.1 of Penium margaritaceum. Classification (NCBI taxonomy): domain Eukaryota; kingdom Viridiplantae; phylum Streptophyta; class Zygnematophyceae; order Desmidiales; family Peniaceae; genus Penium; species Penium margaritaceum. Next base: position 45,594 of record SZWC01015622.1, on the reverse strand, counting down.
TGGTTTGAATTATTGACATTGTACCCACAGAGCGTTGTACATGGCATGATAATTGAGAGCCCTCAACTTGTCTCTCATAGCAGGTTCCCACTACTATGCGTCTGGGGCTGTACGCGCTTGGAGGACACTTGTTGGCTTAGGCGGCACTCACAGAAACTTCCATGCATTGTTGCCTCCAAGGTACACTCATGTTTGGTTTCAATCAAAGTGTAGCCGAGAGCTGAGTTTGGGCGGATTACCCTGATGGCCAGTAATTGAGCATCTATGCCCTTTGGTGTGACTCATGACTGTTCGGCCTGGAACCGAGCCTTTCAGGTCGAGGCACTTTTATGGTTCATCAACCCTAAAAACTAGACTTTTCTAACAGTGTACATACAAGTCCCACACGTAAGGAAGATTCATAGAAACGTCTTTGAAGTTACAAAAAATGTTACCTTTACAACCCATCATAGAAAGAAGCATTTTCTTACCAAGAAACAATAATAAGTTCTGTAGAAGTTATTGATTTTGACAAAAATCCGCAGAAAGGGGTATGAACTAAACGTATAAAGATGAAACAAAATGACGTGATGTGCTCAAAACAAACAAAGTGCTCATGTGTTACTTACAACTTATAAACAAAAATGCATGGTAACAATGTCGTGCACTCGTGAGAACCTCGCTCATTACAATGGGCCATTTAGGGAAGAACTATGCTCAAGTGACAGCTTCACTCTCGCTCAAGCGACAGCTTGATCCCTGTGCGATTGCCATTTCAGGAGCAGCTTGTCCTTTGTGCCAAACTAAAGCATGAAAACAAAGATCAGTCTCATGGTGCCCATGCACTTGCAAAATTCATTAAGCTATACAATGGAATAAAATCAGGTTAAGTTTTTTCTCGATGTATGTTTTATACTCGATGGTGGTCAACGTTCAAAAGTCTTCATCAGCTATGGGCGGTAAGCCGTTGATGCCTCACATATAATGCCTTGAATTGGAAGATGATAGGTTTACAAAAAAATTGTCATAATCAAAGCGCGATATATGTTCATAAAAAATCCTTGTCAATCAAAAGCAATTTTAGTACCAATACAATAGTAAATGTATATCAATGTCTGTCAGCTGTATTACCCAGCTACACTTTGCTAATGCGCTCGCAACGTTTGGGGATGGGGGTTCACCATATTCTGACATATGAGTGACAAACTATATTGGCAAAGTGTATAAGGAGATTATTGCTTTAGGATGGAAAAGAAACACTCATACATTTTCAGAGAGAAATTTTTTATGTAAGTCGAAATCCAAATGAGGATGTCCACTACGGAAAAAGGGAGACACAGGTGCAGGACCGGTAGGATCCGAGGGAAAGTCCGGAGTGGTGGGCACATGGAGAGGTTGACGTGCGACAGGAGGGGTGTTGACTAGACAAGACGCAGCAGGGGCAACAAGCTGGAAGGAGCCAAAGAAGAAGAGTGAGATGGAGACATTGACGCAGACAGGAAAGAGGATGTGACCCAAGAGGGCAGCGTTCCTGAGGAACCTGATGGCACAGACAAATCAGGTACTGCAGAAGACGTGAGGGCTGCTAAGGAGCAGCCTTGGTGTGAACAGGACTGACACTAACAAGCACAGCTGCCTCCAACGCATGCGCGGCATGCTCATGTTCGGTCGCAATCGGATTGTAGCAGAGAGCCGAGCTGGGGTGGAACACCCCAGTGGCCAGGCCATGCTTCCATGCCCGTCGGTGTGATTGGTGACTGTTTGGCTTCGGACCAAGCTTTGTGAGTCAAGACAGTTGAATAACTGGTCGCAGAGCATACAGAGAGTGCCTGAAGACGCCCACCATTGTCAAAGGGATGCACGGGTTCAGGAATGGTGGGGTCTGAGGGCAAGTCCGGAGAGGTTGGAATACAACAGGAGGGGGTTTTACTGGAATAGAAACAGAAGGGACAACATGGCTGGAAGGAGCTGAGGAAGAAGAGTGATACCAACAGTGACGGGATGGAGGACATGACCAGGGAGGGCAGTGTCCTTGAGGAACCTGATGACAAGGACCAAAAAGAGCATCACAGGATTCAATGTGAAGTAGACGCTTTAGGTCCCAGAAGCGCCATGCCTTAAACTGGGCATAAATTCTGAGGAAAAGATATACGCCCATAAGGAGAGATGTTTCCAACATGTAGGTCACTAGAGAACCAAACAAAAATGACGTTACCCCAGACTCCAGCGAGACAGAGATCAGCACGACACCCATGCTAGCATTCAAAGGGCGTTGCAGTGCTGGGAAGTAGGCCATGAGGGGCCCGTTTCCAGGCACAGGTTATGTAGCTCATGGCCCCAAACACAAATAGGGGAGGGAGCCCAGACTTGGAAATCAGGGTGTGCACATCATTGGCAGGGGTGCAATTCAACATCAGAGGACATCGTTCTGTTGTGGTGAGTAAGAAGACGAGGTCTCCAGACGCACCCACAGGAACTCAAGGAGGCGGACGTTGGGACCAGGGAACTCATCTCTATCAACACTCTGGAAAGCATGTAGAGATCTCCGACAGGCATACTTCAGCCTTAACCAGCCAGGACTCAATGATGGGACTTATGTCACACCCCTGACAAAGAATCAAAACCAAATGGAACAGAGAGAAGTCATTGGTGAGACGCAAGACATAGCACCCAACATCACCGTGGAGGATCCATGACTTCTGCATGGATCAGGTCAAGGGGATGAGAGGAAAGACCCAGAGGAGGAGAATGGGAGACAATGTATATTGCCCAGGTCACCGTCAAGTCAGTCCGAGGAGCAAGGAAACGTGAGGGTGGAGGGAGACAGGCCAACATCAGGCTGAAGGTGAAGTGTCCTGGTGATGGCATCTGTGTGTACATGCTCAAGACAGTGTTAAGGATGAAAACATGATCAGGCAATAGGGAAGGGGTAACGTGGGCAAGGGAAGTGCCAACAAAGGTAGCAGAGGATGCACGTAATAGCACATGGCGTAGTTTTTTATGCTTAAAACCACGGAAGAAAATGTGGTCGTAGGGACAAAGGAGGACAGTCCCAACACCGACTTGCAAGGAAGTAAGGACCCTGATTATCCAGGGAAGTCACCAATAGCAAGCTGTGCTCCAGAAAAACTATGTACAGCATGTCAGGGAGGAGCAAGACACCACTGGGACCTATGAAATAAATGACACTGACATCCTGCCCATGAAGCCTTCGACTTCCGACTTTTGGGGGTCAAGGTGCAGTCGCCAAGTCGATCAACATCGACTTGGACATCGACTCCACTTGACCCCCATTTTTTTGAATAAGGGTTCAAATGGTGTACAATATGGTGGGCATGCCTGNCCTGACAAAGAATCAAAACCAAATGGAACAGAGAGAAGTCATTGGTGAGACGCAAGACATAGCACCCAACATCACCGTGGAGGATCCATGACTTCTGCATGGATCAGGTCAAGGGGATGAGAGGAAAGACCCAGAGGAGGAGAATGGGAGACAATGTGTATTGCCCAGGTCACCGTCAAGTCAGTCCGAGGAGCAAGGAAACGTGAGGGTGGAGGGAGACAGGCCAACATCAGGCTGAAGGTGAAGTGTCCTGGTGATGGCATCTGTGTGTACATGCTCAAGACAATGTTACAGGAGGAAAACATGATCAGGCAATAGGGAAGGGGTAACGTGGGCAAGGGAAGTGCCTACAAAGGTAGCAGATGATGCACGTAATAGCACATGGCATAGTTTTTAATGCCTTAAATCACGGAAGAAAATGTGGTCGTAGGGACAAAGGAGGACAGTCCCAACACCGACTTGCAAGGAAGTAAGGACCCTGATTATCCAGGGAAGTCACCAATAGCAAGCTGTGCTCGAGAAAAACTATGTACAGCATGTCAGGGAGGAGCAAGACACCACTGGGACCTATGAAATAAATGACACTGACATCCTGCCCATGAAGCCTTCGACTTCCGACTTTTGGGGGTCAAGGTGCAGTCGCCAAGTCGATCAACATCGACTTGGACATCGACTCCACTTGACCCCCATTTTTTTGAATAAGGGTTCAAATGGTGTACAATATGGTGGGCATGCCTGTGTCCACGGTTACGACCAACGAAAAAAAATTGGGGTCGGCTCGACCCGCAAAAGGCCGACTTTTGGAGCGATCTCGTGAGAATCTTGTACAAGATGCCTTTGGGCTCTTTGCGGCGCCGTCACATGTGCTGTCCATGCATGAGGCACACACGATTGGCATGCTGGCTCCGCTCCAAGATAATGCATGCTCGTTAACAGCCAATGACAATAGGGTTAACATGTGGCACTTCCACATGGCTAACCTAGGTGGCATCTACATCACCTGGCTAGATACAATGAACAACAGTGCATGAGCAGCACAATCTGGGCCAAAGATTACGGAAGAATGAATGGATGGTTGCCCCCCCCCTCCCCCCGGGCCCTTGTGCCTTGTATCCCAGGTTTTGTAGAGCAAACGGTTGTCCATTGTCTTGTTTTTCCCAACGTTCTCAGCTAAGGCCCTCTGGCCGAGGGCCTTAGCTGCACCTTGCAGCACCACCATGGAGCGCTAGCCCATCATACTTAGGCCTTGGTGAGATCCACCAGCACCACCATGGCTGGTGGATCTCAGACAACATCTTCGGCCAGCCAGGGCACCTCCTCTGGCAGGCTCCCTGTCCTCACAGGGGATTTTTTCGTGCGTGTCCTCAGCAAGTTCTTCAAGCCAGTGCCCACAGAAGCAGGCTATCCTTGCTTCTTCTGTGGTGCATGTGGTACCACCTACTCTGGTGGCAGTGACCGCAGGCGTGGTCACTACGGCGCTCCTGTGGGAAATGTCAAGAAGTGCAAGTATGCGCAGCACGTGCGATGCTAGGGTTGCTCCCTCTCCCCCTTCCAGACGGGTTCAGTGGCGCGGAAGAGGTGTTGTTCAAGGGGGAGGGCTCTGCATGGGGTACGAGGGACAGCCCCGTGAATCGGTTGGACCTCCACCAGGCGCAGCAGCGTGAGCAGGCACGAGCAGCAGTTGCTGTGCAGCAGACGCCTGGTGAGCAGCAGCAATAGCAGCAGCAGCAGCAACAGCAGCAGCAGCAGAAGCAGCAGCAGCAGAAGCAGCTGGCAACTTCTCAGTTGTGCGATGCCCCTTCTTTCAGCCCTATCTTCACTGGCACTCCGGCCTCGGCAGCCTCCCTCAGCTCAGCCAGGCAGAGCTTGATGTCGGAGCATCTCGCAAATGCTGCGAACTTGCAGTGCCAGAAAACGATTGTAAAAATCATGGCCAAGAACGCCTTACCCATCTCCTTCTGGCGGCACTCTTGCGTGCTAGAGCTTGTGGAGGATTCGCGGAAGACAACGGGGGGTTTCAGGTTGCCACGCAAGGACAGGGTGAAGGAGGTAATTCTCCCTGCACTGGACAGGGAGCTTGCTGAGATGGAGGCGCCACTGCAGAGTGGCTGGGACATCTTCGTCGTCTCCCTCGGGGTGGACGAGCAGAGCGATATTCAGATCCGCCCCATCTACTCAGCCATGGCCTCCAACACCGAGGGGGTTGCTCACCTCTTCAGCCGTGACGCAAGTGGCTTGGTCCGTGACGCTAACCATGTGGCTTGCGTCATTGACCAGGCCATCACTGAGGTGGGACCTGAGAAGGTAGTCCTGGTAATCACGGACAACGCAAGCACTAACAAGAAGGCGTACGAGGCTTTGCGCATGAAGTACCCTGCAGTCTTTTTCACTCACTGTGTCTGTTACACTTTCGACCTGTGCCAGAAGGACTTGGGGAAGACGGAATGGGGGCAGGCTGTCATAAGCAAGTGTGAGAAAGTGGTGACGTTTTTCAGGAGCAAGGACCTCCTGAGGTCCTGGCTGAAGTCAGAGTCCGGGGGCAGGGTGCTCCTTCCAGCTGCTGCAACACGTTTTGCATCTGTCCACATGATGCTGAGCCGCCTCTTGGACATGAAGGATGTTCTGCAGAAGCTAGTGGCAAGTGACAAATGGCAGCAGATGGGAGATGGCAAGGATGCTGGCTGGAAAGCAAAGAAGAAGGAAGTGCGCCGCATTATCAGGATGGGTGTGTTCAGGCTCCAGGTGAAGGAACTGATGAAACTCATGATGCCGTTTGTGCTTGCATTGCGCAAGGCTGGTGCTGCTGGTGGAACTGCAGGCAGTGTGTACGAGATCCTGCTGGATACAACAGAGGCTGCGTGCAAGCTTGGGCTTGTACGTGGACGCAAGCGTACACCGTGTAACCCAGCATGGGTCAAGTTTGCATTGGAGCGGCTGAGGTGGCGGTGGGATAACCAGATGAACTGTCCTGTTTTTGTTGCTGCACGTCGTGTGCATCCGATGCACTTTGGGCACAAATTTGACGGTGACGAGAAGATGGTTGAGGCATGGAACGTGATGGTTGCAGCCCTCGTGCCTGAGAAGGACCTTGAGGCTCTTGAGAAAGAGATAGAGGGGTTTGAGAACGCACGGGTGACGTGCGACAATGACCCCTCTCGTGCCAAGATCGTAGAGAAGGCAAAGGCAGCAGTGCAACAGGTGGTGGCTGGCGACATGCCAGCTTTCTGCTGGCATGCTAGGTTCATGACAAGTCTCTCTATTCTCCATGCATTCTCCATGAGACTGCTTGCACAACCATGCAGTTCCTCGGACAACGAACGCGTGTTCTCAACGCATGAGCTGGTGCAGACAGCACGACGCAACAGGCTGAAGGTCAGCACACTGGAGCTGCTGGTGTGGGTCAACAGCATGTTATGTCCGCCTATGTTATGTCGGCCTATGTCCGCCTCAACAAGCTGTACGGCAAGAAGAATGACTTGCATGTGCATTGCCTGTCCATAGCATGTTATGGATGCTTGGACTGCATGAGAGTAGATAGAATGACTTGCATGTGCATTGTCTGAAAGGCAGGATGTAGAGGCATAATGTGAAGAAATGCAAGGTGGAATGGTCTAGGCACTCAAATAGAAGGGAATATGTGTGTATTACTCAGTATGTGAACCAACATGTAAGTTCTAAAGCACCTACAAAGGGACATGTTCTGAGAGACTAGGTGCAATTTCTGGCATGTTTAGGTGCTTATACAAATTTTACTTTGACCGACTTTTGCCAATATGGCAACGTCCAACTTTCGACTCCCGACTTGGGGTCGACTTCGAATTGGAAAAGTCATCATGGCATCCTGCACAAGAATCAGCCGAACAGGGCCCGTGCAAATGAAGCGCAAAGACCTGGCAGGGCCTAACAAGACAAAGGACTGGGTGTCTCTCGATTTGTGGACCCAGAAGCCACCTGACATTCGTATTGAGGACAGGTTGCCAAAGGTTGCAATGTACCAATGGACGGAGTAGGGGTGATGAACTGGCTGTACACAACGGGGAAACAAGGGAGGATGACAAACTGCCATTGCTCAATCCACAGGAATGTGACAGATGACCTCTCCCACACCCTCCAAGGGGGGTTGCCCACAAAGAACAGGGTCAGTGTCACAAACAGAACCTCTGGTCAACAACACAAGACACTCACCTCCCTGATCCTGCAGGTAGAGAAGGTGGAGGTAGGATTGCTCTAGTTGAATCTTGGCATTATTGGATAACGGAGGTGCTAGGCTTTATGAGGCCGACGGAGCAGATTAGGACAGGTGGGTTGGTGGGTACCATGAAAAAGGGATGTAGGTGGAGGATGGTAGCCAGGCATAGGTTGGTGTACCAAATAGAAGCAGCCATCCCCAGGGGTGCTGCGGGAGAGGAGCAAAAAAGGTAACACCAATGGTGGAGTAGGCCTGGGAGGGGGTAAAGGTGGAAGAAGATCAAGAGGAGGTACTGGAGCTGGAGGTAGTTGACAAGGAGGTGGTGGCCGGACACTTCCAGTGGGGGCACATAACGGAGGGATGGTGCGCATAATTGGGAGGAACGAGAAATTTGCATGCAAAATTCTTGAAAAAGCCACAGTTCCAGCACACGACCATGCCAGGGACTCTGGAAGAGGGGTTAGAGCACACCCCAGCACTGGGCAGCAAGAGCGGTGCCTGTGGAAGAATATGAGGAGGATGAGGATGATGAGGGCTTTGAGGAATAGGATGATGGTGTCAAACCAGCTGTGAGGGCAGCAGTCCCTATGACAGTAGAGCAATAAAGACGCTGGTTTTGGAGGTCAGTCCACAAGGTAACGAGGTGCTCAATGCTGAAGTCCCAGAAGGCAACAACATCAGGCTGTGACTTGGGTGGGATGGGCTACGAGGCATGATGCTCAAGTTCTTCCACCCTAATGTCAAGCAGAAGATCAAAGAGCTCTGGGATCAATCCATTGACCTTGGTGAGAATGGCAGAGAGCTCGTCTGGTACAGTCTTCCCAAGCTCATGGAGGAGCTTGAGGCCGCGGGCCCAGTATGCATTCTCCATCCCATGAGCACACATGAGGAGTGTATTGAATTGAACAGTCAACATGCTCTGCATAGCCTGATCCGTGATGGTGGAGTGACGGCTGCACATGAGATTTATAGGCATGCGAGTGGCGGGGTTGGCATCGTAGGTGCCAAAATCATCAGTGAGATACTTAGGCGCAGTGTCAACAAGTGCGTAGACTGCACGAGCAGAGTCAGCAGCAGCGGGTGTGAATGGGTAACTAGCTGCAGGAATATCCCCAAAGCTGTTCCCCGTGGGCCAGGCCCTTGAGTGCACTTGAAAGGAGGACAACACAAGGCTGGCATCAAGAATGGGTGGCTGGGAGTAGAATTCATGCTGATGAGGCAAAACAGAAGGAGCAACAATGGGAGTAACAGCGCGATTGCCAGCAGAAGGGGTTGAAGATACAGAACCAGCACCATCACCAATAGCACTATAGTTGGAAGTAGCAGGCAAGCGAGAGAGCATAATGGCAGCGACCTCATAAGTAGATCCAGCACAATTGTGTGCTTCCAGTTTAAGGATGTTTCTCAGCATTGCGCTGCACCTCGTGAGCAAGACACAGCTCGCGCTGCAATTCTGTGATGACTGATTCATCATTGTCTGACATGGTGATGATGGAGGGGCCTTGCCTGAACAATTCTGACAAATTTCCCCCTGCCCCTAAGGGCGTGAGGAACTGGGGGTGCCTGAGGAATTAGTATTCTGCGCTGCAGAACAACCCAATCCCAAACCAGCACACAGACCACAGCAGAAAGGAAGGCAAGTGTACAGAGAACTGTTGAAAAATTGCCCCTCTGCATGCCCAAGTGCGGCGCCTGGAGGCACCGACGAGCCGCCAGAGAGAGGAAAATCCTCGCATTTGGATCTAGCACCTTGGAAATTGTTCCAAACCTGAAATGAACAATTTCTACTGAAATTTGAAGGGTTACTGAATCCGGTGGAAACTGAATCACTGGAATCGGACAAGTAACGAGGGAGATATGAGCTTCCAAATATGGGGTGTGCGCAGCGGCTCAGGGAGTCGGCCGCTCCCGATTTCCGGTAGAAAATCTGCCGGAATGAGTAACAAAAGTACATCTGGAAAGTTATCCTCAGAGGACTGCCGAGTCTTTCCAGTAGATAACCCGCCAGATTCAAGTAGTAAAAGTTGTTACTAGAGGATTTAGCCAAAATACTGGCTCGGAGTCTGCGACTCTGTATTACAATTTGCTACTAAGGGACTTTGTCCAAATTCACTGCAGGTCCGCGGATAGGTTTCAAACCCTGTCAAAGACCGTAATCAAACTGAACACAAAAGTAACCAAGGTGCATCAAAATAGTACAGGGGATCCCTCTATCACGTGCAAAGGGATCTGTGCCTCCAGAAGGACGCTTCGCACGTGAAGAAAGGCGCCACGGCTTGTGCGCACCATGGAAGCGTTAGGTGTTTCTGTGGTGGGTGAGATCTGTTCTTTGACAAGCGAAACTTGGGCTAAGCTTGGCCAAATCATGCACAATTTGGTGCGTTGGAGGGCTCATAACTAGTCCTATAAATAGTCAGATCATGTCCGTATTGAAAACGAATACAAACTTGCACAATTTCCTTTGCAAAACTGACTATCTCTAAACTCCACCTCATATACCGTAGTGTCACATACATTCGCCTCAACTATCTATTTAAGTTTGCCCTTGTGCTCCATAAACTATTCCTTGTTCTTTGGGTGAATCAGGCTGATTGTTAAAAAATGCTAGAATGTCATTCTTCTGGTTGCAAAATGCTCTTGATTGGGAAATTTCTCCACTGTCGATGAGAGGATAGGGTCTTGCATTGCAAGCTGACGAGCCATGCCAGTCTTGAATTCACAAAATTCATCACTCACATCCGTCAGTTTGATGTTTGAGGTGGGAAATGCAAGGTCTCCAATTACATTGAGCCCTGGGATGTGATCAATGGGTGAATACGAGTATCACATATTTTTAGCCCATGTGATTTGGGTGATTACAGCAAAAACTCAAAAGCATCCAATTCTGGGTGAATACAATTATCACTACATTGGGTTTGAAAAAATAGGTGAAATCAAGTGACACTACGGTAGCGTGAGGCAACCAGAAAGCTCATGCTTGGTCTCAGATTCGCCCAAAAGGAAGAAGTGAACCACTAGATAAGGTCACTCATTGGAACTTCAACCACGCAGTTTTGGAAAAGAACTAGCAGGGCATGAGAAAGATATGTGGGACACAACAACACTGGGAGATGAGGACGGTGAAGGAAGGAAAGCAGAGTGAGAATGGTGGTGCCAGCAACAGTAGCAAGGACAGAAACGGTGGACGCTGTATGAATGATGAGAGCAAGCACAGTAGTAATGGCAACAGCTCCTAAGGTGGTGATAGCTGCAGCAACGGAGATGGTAGGACTGTTGCTTCTGAGGGTAAATATTTCACTGATAGCATTACCATTGGGGTTCAAGTGCGGATGGCTGTAACTTCAGTAGCTGTGGCAGATGCAGCGGATGCCGTGGTAGATGCGACGGTTGCACCAGCCGCAGCGAGCTGGGTGGTAATAACTGCAGCAGTTGCGGCAACAAGCCCAACCACAACTGCAGCCTCTGTGTAGGCCTCTGTTGCACGTCACGCTCAGGTAGCGACAGGGGGACACTATACTCTGCCTGTTGTGGCAAATGTTGCTATGGCGGCAGCTGCGGTGTCTATCATCGTAGAGGTGGCGTGGCTCAGTAAAGTTGCAAGAACAGTTTTTCAAAAGCGTTTTCAAGGTAAAACTTGGTCTCTTGAAGCCGTTTCCGGCAGTCGTGCAAGATATGGCCCAACTTCTTGCAAGTCCAGCAGAGCCGTTGATCGTGTTTATCAACGGCTTCAAGCTACATTGGATACAATGTTCTAGTCGACTGAAGCTTTGGTCTGCCATGATAAGAATTGTGGCTGTGGGGTCACCTGCTGTTGGATTGCAGCATTTGAACGTAGTAGTCGGTGCTGTTGATGGGAAAGGCTGTTGCAATCATTTTTAGATTGTTGTCATGGATGCAAACAATTGCAAAGGCAAAAGGTTAGCCGTGTGTCTCGTTTGAGGTCATTTGTGTAGTAAACAGAGTTTGTTGGGGGCGAAGTCACTGCCGATGATGGTTTTGCAGAAACGCCGTGTAAATTGTGCCATGCTGGACTGCTGACACAGGCATTGAAGCTTGTACCGTACGACAGAATTCTTGCTTAGATTCTAAAAGCGAGCAAGGGTAGTGTGCGTGAAGTCGTTCCATATTTTGGTGGCGTGAGAGAGTTGTGCCAGTTCGTATTTATCTGGTCAAGAGGTAGTACACCTGCGGCGGTTGCACGAGCCGTTGATCCGTCTCCACCGGTCTCCTGTTACCTTTGGATGGTCTTTAGATCCGACCACCAACTTTCTTCTTGGTGGCCATGCAAAAGAGAGGCCGTGAGGTCTGTTTTCTTCCTGTCGTTGTTGGCCCCAGCAGTTGTGAAATGCACCTCCAAACTTGTCAGCCACATCTTGACCGTCGGTCCTTTGAACGGCTCAGGAAGTGCTAATCAAACATGGGGTTCAACCAAGAGTTACAAATTGTTCTCAGTGAGCACTGCTTTGCACACACAAGAAATCTGGAGCTCCTCCTTCTATACGTTGAGTTGTTGGAGCAGATGAGTGTTGAGGCTCTCGAGTCGCAATAACTTTAGGTATAGATCTTCATTTATTTGGGCCTGCCGTCCATTTCCTCCCATCGTGCTAGGCGTCCACCCAACAGGCAGCATCAGAGGCAAAGGGTTTGCGGAGCCTGAGGGGTCCGTCACTGGGTTGGCCATCGGATTCATCGGTGTTGTGCCATTCACCATGAAAGCTACCACAACTGTCTGGTTTATCTGGAGAGCTCCGGTGTTTGTGTACTGCTGATCCTCCATCACCAGAGTACTTGTCAAGGACTGCTGCTTGTTTCTTGTTGCACTCGCCCCGTTTACTTTTGTCGTTACAAATTCTGTGATCTTGTGAACGGTGGAGATGCGCTGAAGACTCGTGCGAGGTTGTTGCCAGGAAGTTAAAGCGTCGGTTGACCCTCTCGCGCCGATGCCCTTTGATACCAAGTGTTACACTGATTGGAACACAGGTGGTTCATACGGATGAGGTACGGGACCAAAGACGGTTTGAGGAATTCGGACAAGTGGTCAGTGTGTTATTAAGTAGTAAGTGTTCTTTGATGACAAGTGTTGAATGAGCCGAGTAACGCGTGCAGTGTCGTACTGTGAGTGTCTGCATTGAGAAGCTCCTCCAAGAAGTTGGAGGGCAATGTGATTATTGTATAGATCTAGCGTTGTTGAGAAGTAGACCAAACAATATCAAAATGTTGATATGGTTCGTGATGCTTTTGTTGACCATTCTGGAAAGTGAAAACGGGTTGACGAGGGAGAAGTGACGCAGGTATTGGTACACAAGGACCTAAACGTTCGACTGAAAAGGGAAATTGACATTGCCAAGATTATTGTCATGTCCCTGTCATACATGAGTCCCTAAATTCCGTGAGTGGGAATTTCTGTCATTACACTTGTGGCCCTCTATGCACCAGTGTCAAGATCTATATGCAGACAAAGCGAGGGCATTTTGGCCACCTGCCCTGAAATCCAATGTTTTGTTCCAGAAGGTTCTGACAACTTTGACCACTTTCAATGTAACACTTAAGGTTTATTTGTATTTCACCCCTTCACATGATGTCAATAGAAGTATCAACTTGGCAGCGGAGGGGAGGGGGGGGGAGGGGG
>SZWC01015622.1:8439-27774 GCA_023375785.1 Penium margaritaceum | reverse complement strand
GTGCTTGATGTAGGACATGAGGTTGGATAGGTGTGGGAAGTGTAGGAATGTATGGTGCGTGTCTTCTAATTTTCCACAAAACGGATATATGTGGCCATATTCCTCAAGAACAGGAGACATGCATGTCCCGCTTTAAAGGGCATGGCACGCAACTCTGATTTTTACATCTCTTGCCTCTGGTGGAATCCATGGATCGCGGATGTTCACGAGGATTTCTGACCAAGGGGACAGTGAGCCTGTGATCATCGACCAGTCATGGTAAGTGTCTGCAAGACTGGGTAGGATGAGTGTTTTACTAAGATGAAGGCGGCACAAATGTGGAGCGTTGAAATAGTTGGTCATAGACTTGGTGGAGAACGTATGGACAGTGTGTCCATGATTGGCGGATCAAGCCGGTGGGTTGGAAGGGGCGGGGATAGCCTAAGGGGCGGGAGGGGCGGACTGGGTTCGAAAATGGGGTGCATATGAGGGAGTCTCCCTCAACTTGTTCAAGACGTAGGAATGTTGGTGGGTTTGCATCCGCTTCATGCGCGCTATGAACAAACCATGTACTATATGATGAAAGGACATCTGCAGTGGGGGGGAGGTGGAGCACAGTGTTGCTTCCTAGCAATATGGAAGTCTGTCGATGACTTCATGTAGTATGTTTGATTCACATACAGAAAAGCATACACAGAGTTCTAACACAGTAGAGGGACAAAACCCACCACTATCTTTGGGCAAAAGGATGTCCGATATAGCTAGTGTGAGAAGAAATTCGTCAGTACTATGGGTACCCAAAGGTCTTCCATTTTTGCGAGTGAAACTTTTAGCTGAATGTGAGTCTTTTACACAGGAGGAGTATTGGGAGGAGGGGAGCGTCCTTGATAGGATGGAAGACCTCATGTAAGGTTGCATTATACGTCTTCCATCTATGGTTGAGTGTCATGCGTTGGGTAATGAGGGGGAGCGAGGACAGTATATGTAGGGGATTTTCTTTGGGGAAGGAGAGAGACAGTTGGCCCAAGAAGTTCCACGAGCGTGTACTACCAAGGACACATCTTGGTATCCATAGAGCATGTAGCGATGTGAGTTTGATATCTGGGTCGTGGAGGTTTAGACCGCTGAGGCATTTTGGATGAGTCAAAGTATACGCACTGAAGCAGCAGAAGCAAAGTGTGTCATCAGCCACTTATGCAACGGCTGAAAGATTATGTAGAGTCCCCGGGATGCATTGGACGTGCTCAGGTTGGGAAGGGGGGAGGAGATAATGGTGGCGTGATAAGAAATGGATGAGAGGAGGTAAGCCTGCACAAGGGAGACCCTACCAAGCGTGGTTGCACGTGCGGATGCCATGGATTTTGCATTGGAGACTAACTTGTGTATTAGAGGATCCCATGTGTGCGATGGATTAGGCTTGGAGGCAAGGAAAACACCAAGTACACGTTCTGATGATGATTTCCAAGGGAAGGGTGTGCGAGTTGGGAGGGGGTTGTGTGGCTCAGTCCCAATGGGGATGATGCATGTCTTGGTTGGGTGATGCTCAAGACTGGAGGCAACATGTAAGTTAGCAAGCAAGAGGAGAAGGTAGTGGAGCTCATCGGCATCGTTGAGAAATACAGTGAGGTCATAGGCATAGGCTTGCGTGTGGATTGTGTGGCTGCGTGGACGAAGATGCAGATGCTTAGGATGCAGCCAAAGCCAGGGTTTGAGAGACAAGGCAAAGAGGGAGTAGGGCCAGGGGACAGCATTGCCTGACATTAGAGTTTACTGGAATAGGGGCTGTGAGGGTGTTGTTAAAAGGTATTGATGTGGTGGTATTTGTATGTATTGTTTGAACTATGTTGGATACTACACCATCTAGCCCATAGTGTCAGAGGATATGAAGCATGTATGAGCGACTGAGGGTGCCATCTGCCTTCTTGAAGTCGATAACAACTGCAAGACCGCGGCATGATGAGTTAGTAATGCATTGCTAGGATGGTGCTGACTGTGTGGTAGATATTGCAATGACATATGAAGGCTGTTTGGTCCTCATGGATGAGGGAAGGGAGGACAGGTGCAAGGTGAAGTACTATTGCCTTCATTATTATCTTGTAATCCGTGTTGAGGAGGGTAGTAGGGCGGTACTTGGAGATGTCTTCTTTAGGACCATTCTCGTGAGTAAGGATGGTGGGACTACGCAGGAAGGATGGTGGGCAAGTTATGGTGGTGAGGATGTTGTTTGCGATGTCTCTGAGAGGTGGTGAGTGTGGGGCTCAAAATGCAAGGTAGAACTCATGGGTTTTTCCATCAAAGCCTGGACATGTGTTGGGTGGTAGGCTCTTTAGGGCAGCATGTAACTCATCTGGTGAGAAAGGTCTGTTGACGGAGTGATGGGAAAAGTGTTTAAGTCTGCGGGGTGGAAAGGCAAAGAGACGGCTGTGAGCTTGTGGTGTGGATTTGCAGGCAGAGAAGAGGCTAGTGTAGAAGGATTGGACTTGCTGAGTTATCTCGTTGTGTGTGGTAGCTACAGTGCCATCTGAGGCCTGTAGACTGGCGAGAAAAGTCTGAGCTTTCCTTGCATGTACCTTTGATGTAAGGAATACTGATGGGCATTCACATTCTGCGAGACGATTGGTTTTTGTTGAATGTTTTTGCCCCTTGTTCAGTGTTGTAGGACGGATCAGGAATGCCCTGCCCCTTGTGGAGGTATGGGCCCTGGATCCGTTGTAGAGTGACTCAACTAAGGTCTATCTGGTGTGAGATGACCTATGAGTACACCATGTGGGTGAGTGGTTACCTTGGCCATTTTGTTGATTTATTAAGAGGTCATGAGTTTGATCCTGGCCCCATGCACATCTTGTTTGCTGTGGAAGCTTCCAAGAAAGAAATTCCGTAGCTTCTTGGATGCTACATGGTTGGTCTGTAACCTTGACACTAGGATGCTTATGTGTCAAGCCCACAGTGCAAGTCTATTGGTGATGTGGCTGGTTCAAGGCACTTCCCAGGAAGTTGTTTTTGAGTTAGAGGACAGGACAGACAGCTATAAAAGGACTTGTCTTGCATGCTTATCAATAAACCATTGCTTGATGCTCTCTTGCGCATGGACGGCTTGAGCTCTTCTTGAGGTGTA
This sequence comes from Penium margaritaceum, assembly GCA_023375785.1. Lineage (NCBI taxonomy): Eukaryota > Viridiplantae > Streptophyta > Zygnematophyceae > Desmidiales > Peniaceae > Penium > Penium margaritaceum. The sequence continues at coordinate 24,680 of SZWC01015622.1, read as the reverse complement.
ATGCTAAGGCATTAGTACTCTTCATGGTGAAGTGTATGCCTTATTGAGTTTGGGGTGCATGACACATGTCAACAAAGGAAGAAGGCCTAAGAACCTATGTGAGCTTTTTGGTTTTGTGATTTCTCTGCCAGAGGTGGTTAGCTTAGTAGCTAACAAAGGGTTATGAGCCCACTCCTCTGGTTAGAGAAGTTTCACGCACGTAACTACTAGGTCACAAGGAGTGAGAGCGCATGCGTTCTCACACAAATTCTCTGCTTGCATGTCAACATCAGCGGGAGGGGAATACAACACATCTTCACCTTTCTACCTTGGGAGCTGACATTAGCCTACATCAGCCTACATCAGCCTAAACCTGCTTGCAACGACTTACGTGAACAAGGGAAGCAGTTGCTTCTTCTCACCAACAGCCTACTGCAGCCTCAAGCGCAGGTACATCGGCATCAACAACAGGTGCAGCAGTTGTAGCAGGTGTAGTTGTAGGGATGGCAGGGAAAGGGGAACCAGGGAACCATTTGCCCATCCTCAAGTTTGATGGAGAGGGATTTGCACTTTGGAAGTGGCAGTTCGAGATCATCATGGATGACGGAGATCTGCTAGGATATTTTGACGGAACTATCCCAACACCAAAGGAAGAGGGTGTTAACCTTGTGGCATGGGTCAAGCTCAACAAGAAGGCACTTACCATTCTTGTGCCCTCCATACAACCCTCAGTCCTTTCACACATCAGTGGTTGTACAGTGGCAGCCGCGGCACACGCCAAAATCGGCAAGGTGTTTCAGTCCTCCTCACTTGCCAACCGTCTCTTCATTCTACAAACCTCATTAGCATGATGCTTGGTGAAGGGGAGGATGTCTCCGCCTTTATGAAGATGTTTGAGAGGCTATTGCAACAAGCCACCGGCATGGAGTGGGACCTAAAATCCGATATGCAGGCCATGATTTTTCTTGATGACGCTGCCGGAAAGTTGGGGCCCCATGATAACTGTGATTGGAGGGTGGACTGAAGATCAAGTTTTCTACACCACCGTCTCCAAGTATGTGCGGAATAAAGCCATGCGTCGTTGCAGTAGTGAAGAAAACATGGTTGTCTTTGTCTCATGGAGCAGCGGCCCCTTCCGCAATGCCTCCTCCTCTTGGTACAAGGGAAACAACAGCACTAGCAACCGTGGAAGGGGTGCAAAGTGCAAAGGAAGCTGCTAGACCTGTGGCAAGGGTGGACACTGGGCTCAAGAGTGCCGTGCACCCAAAAGAGAGGGAGGAGACGGGATGAATGGTGAGGGGGAAATGGTGTGAAGGATCCCACAAGCTTGATGGCTGAATGTGCCTCCAACAAAGGGAGGGCAATACTCAGGCCAGGAGCCTACGGCGTTGACTCGGGCACAAACGAGCACACCACTTATGAGAAGAGAGACTTCATCTCTTGTGCTCCATGTAAAAAGAACGGTAGAGTTACCAATGGCAAGGTTGAGGCAGCTCAAGGGATTGGTGACAAGCTGGTCACAGTGGGTGTCAACGGTGGAGATTCCGACCTCAAGCTACAGGGGGTGGTCTACTTGCCCTCCTTCACAGCCAACCTGCTCTCCGTCTCTAAGATAACTGACCATGGCATGACAGTGACCTTTACAGAAAAGGAAGCAGTGATAGTCCCTACCAAGGACATCAACATCTCCTACTCTGCCAAGAAGGTTGTTGCACAGGTTCCTCGCGTTGATGGACTCAACGTCTTGCAAATCAAAATGACAACTTCAACGGCTGAATCTTCAGTTGAGAGTGATGATAAGGAGAGCATCGATGTAGACTCAGATGAGGAAGGACATGTCGGAGCAGCGGAAGTGCTAGCGGCAGAAGATTCGGCAACAAAACCGCAAGCAAATGCAACCACCGGGGTTGTTTATTCTAGACTGTGAACATCCTCTGATGGAGCTAGGTGATGAGGCGGAGAGAGTCGGGATCATGTGTGCGCCATGCCTTCAAGGCAAGGCAAAAAGGAGATCCTTCAAGCGCAATGCCACGCGTGCTCTCCCACCTCTTGATCTCGTCCACTTTGACGTATGTAGTCCCTTTCGCGTCCCGTCAAATGGACAACACCGGCTCCATCTCGTTGACCAACAACACATGAGGACGAATCAAATTGACATGCGTTATCACTACGCATGGGACATGGTTGAAAAGGGGCGGGTGATGCTGCAACATTGCAGCACGCACAACATGCTTGTGGATTGCTTGACCAAAGCGCAGCCCGTGGACTGGCAGGCAATGAGCGTGGCCAAACTTGGGATGACTAGCTATGATGGGCTAGAGGACGCAGCACAAGGTGAGTGAGAACAAGCAGGAGCAGTGGGCATAGCAGGTGCAAGGGGGAGAATGTTGAAGATTTTCTCCTCTATATGCCCAAGTGTGGTGTAGGGAGGAGCCGACGAGCCGCCAGAGGGAGGAAAATCCTCGCAATTGGATCTAATGGCTTGAGGATTACTCGGATCCTATAATGGAGGATTGCCCCTGAAATTTGACAACTTGTTGAATCCAGTGGACGATGTTTCACCACAATCGGACATGTAACAAGGTAGATATGGGCTTCCAGATTTGGGGCATGCTTGGTGGCTCTGGGAGCCGGCCGCGGTTTGACTGCCGGTGAATAACTGACTGGAACGAGAAACAAAAGTCCATCTGCAGATTTTGCTCCGGAAGCCTGCCAAGGTGTCCGGTGGATGATTTGCCGGATGTCAGTAGTGCAGTTTGTTACTGAGGGACTTTGCCAGAATCCTTACTTGGAGTCCGAAACTCAGAAATACAGTTTGTTACTCGGGGACTTCGCCAAAATTCTGACTGCAGGTCCGCGAACAGGTTTCGAACCACATCAATCCCCATCACCAAAGTCAATGTTTAACTCATCAGAACAGACCCCAAAGGCAGGAGGGGAACCGCCAGTACGTGTAGGGACATCTACGCCTCGGAAATGGCATTTTGATGGGTCCTTTATGTGTGAGGGCGCCTCGGCGGGCGACGTGCCGACTGAGTGGCTGGCTTGGGATGTTACACTTCGGCTGACGTAGCAGGAACTACTCTCATCCGAATTGTGCATGGATTGGTGCGTTGGAGAGCTCATGACTAGCCCTAACAAATATTTGGATAATGTCCATGGCCTAAAACTAATGAAAAATCACGTTATTCCTTTTGTAAAATTGATTGTCTCACAACTCCTTTCCACTCCTAGGAACATAGTGTGAGGGGACTAGAAATCTCACTTATAGACTCAGAACCCGAACCAAAACAGAAAGCCGTGAACACCAAGTGCAGGCCCGTCGGGGCACGTTGGAACTGCCTCCATCCGTGGGTCGTTTTCTGACAGGGCTGTGCATTTGAATCTTCAACAGTGCTAGTTGAAATCTCCCAGTGGAAGATTTAAATCTCATGTCGTCTGAACAACAGTGACAAATCATTCTCATTATCTGTGGCAACCATGGCCACAGTGCTGGATGGAATCTTCAAGATCCCCCATTTGATGGGGATGATCACCACACCTTTGCGTTTAGCATGCAACTGCTGTATCTCAACAAGGGACTATGAGGAGTTGTGTCAGATCCTGCAACAGAGATGCTTGATCCTATAGCAAAATCAGAGCAAAGATTGCACTGTGATCAAGCCTTTTTCTCCTTGCCACACAATTGCATCACAGACTCAAGTTTCTGATCATAGAAAACAACCCTGATCTCAACCCACGAGTGGCCTGGAAAGCTCCGTATGATCGCTACAACAAAACAACAGACACTGAGCTTGCTAGCCTGCTGACAGAGTTTCATAGCCTGAAGACGGAGATGGAGACAAAAATTGAAGATCACATTGCACACCTCAAGAATCTTGGGAACTGGATCAAGATAATTGGTGAGCCCATTTCAGAGAGGACCATGGTCCACTATTTTCTGGTATTCCTCCCAGATTCAAAGAATCAGTTGGCAGAATGACTGAACTCAAGGAGCAGTCAAGACCTTTTCAAGATGAAACCAATGCGTTGAAAGCAGGCATGGGATCCCTTGCTGTAATGCCATTGCTGCAGCAACTGCTGCTGCAGTTGCTGCAGCAAGGACGACCAACACAGATGTTCTGACACTTGATAAAGCATGCGAAGCCCTCATGATTACTGACGATTTTTTTTGCAAAACTGGAGGAGGAGATGCTGCACTCTACAACATGTACCAAACCTCAGGCTCTCAATGGTCCAAAAAAATTGAGATTTATGGTAACAGGAGACATGGTCAAGGAAATCTTCCCAACAATCAAGACATGTATTGCAAAAACGGCAGTCATTTTACCAGACCAAGCAATGCCTCTCCCAGCAGGAATGGAAGACCTGTTCAAGGACCCTCTCTTGACATATGTGCAAATGCAATCTGCTGGGATTGCCATCAGAAGGGACACATCAACCGATGTTCTCCTCTGGAGAAACCAAAATCCAACCATGGTCATAAAAAAATCAGAGTTTTCAGAAGAAGTACAAAGCCAAGCATCGGCACTTGTGGCTGAACTAATCTCCGCCATCCGACCTCCAGCACCTGACATGTCCGCCTACACTTTCTCTGATTCTACAGATATTGACCCTGACCTCACTCTCATGCATATGGAACAAGCACAGATGCAGGAAATCATGATGGAGCAACCAGAACATGCATTGGAAGAAGCTGGTTCTCCAGGTCCAACTGAGACCACTCATCAACTACTCATCTCCTGGAACAGAATCAACAATCACATCTGCAACCAGTGCAACCAGAAAATACATCATGGATGAAATGGTTTTCTGCTCCATCCATAGTTTGTTCCTACTAATAGCAGGATTCATGGCATGGATCATTGACTCAGGGTGCAGCAAACACATGACTTGCAACAAGGATTGGTATGTGGATCACAAGGAGCTGCATCCAAAAAGACCAATCTGTGTTGGAGATGGAGGGACAACACTTGTGTTTGGGATGGGAGCCATCAGAGTGGGGATTGAACTTGAGGGAAAGACTGTCACACAAATACTTGAGAACGTCCTCTTTTTACCCGGCTTGGCAGAAAACTTCCTCTCATTATCCAGACTCAAGCATAAAGGATTACACATAAATTTTGACACTAAAAAGACATGCAAGTCCATGTATCCAGAAAATCAGATTCCACGCGTAGCTTGCAGGGAAGCAAGCTAACAATTTTGAATACACAACCAGCAACTGCTCCAAGCGGTATACCAGAGATGGCCTTTGCTTAAAGTGAAGTCGCTGGGCCTCATGTCCCATCAGCTCTAAATCAGACCAGCAAGGAAAAAGTTCTCACAAAAGCTGAATTTTGGCATAAAAGACTAGTGCACCTCAACTAAAGCTCCATTGCAAAAACTTCTTCTCAGCAAGGAGCTCATGATCTTCCATAAAATCTGACTCCTGACCATTCCAGACCTTCATGTGCAGGCTGCCTGGCAGGGAAACAACACAATCATCCTTTCAACACCTACTCAATAGTTGCTACAACCAAGAAATTGGAACTCCTGCACATGGACCTGTGCTGTATCAAGGATCCTTCACATTCAGGGAAGCAGTGTTTTCTATTCATCATTGACGACTATACGCACATGGTCTGGGTCTACCTCCTCTGGTACAATTCTGAAGCCCCTGACATCATTCAGACATGGATTCAAATGATTGAGAATCAAACAGATCTCACAGTGAAGAAGATGGTGACTGACAATGGTGGTTAAATGATCAACCAAACCCTGAAGCAGTTCTCTTCTTTCAAGGGTATTATCCACCAGAAAACCGTCCCAAAGACCCCAGAACAAAATGGTGAGGCTGAGAGGATGAACAAGAATCTACTTGAACGTGCTAGAACAATGCTACATACTGCAAACCGGTCGACCCTCTTCTGGGCTGAAGCCATCTCCACATCAGCATACCTTACCAACAGGCTCCCGTACAAGAAGCTTCCTGCTGGGTGCACCACTCCATTCCAAGCATGGACTGGCCATAGACCAGCGTTTGGATACATCAGGATATATGGGTGCACAGCCCATGCCTGGATACCTGTCGATGAATGCACCAAGCTTGAGGCCCACAGCCGCAAGTGCCTCCTCATGGGATTTGAGGATGGAGGAAAAGCCTACAGACTTTGCGACCCATCTACCCAAAGCATTTTCCGAAGCAGAACAGTGGAATTTGATGAGCAAATTCCCAGCAGTGGTACACTCCCCAACACCACACTTACTGTCAGCTTGAACCTGCCACTGATATCAATGCTCTGCAAAAATTCTCCATGGACCGAACTCCAGATGAACACGAAGGTTTTCTGGCTCCTATCAATCCCCATGAACATGTTCCAGCTTCAACATTTTACTGTGGTGCACCTGCAGTTCCTGCTCCAGTTTGTGGTCCTCAACCACCTCCACACAGATCTTCCAGAATTGCTGCACCAAACCATCACACAGAAGAGACCTCTGATAACTCTGTGTTGGCCCTGATTACAGCAGTCATGGATCCTACAAGCTTCAAGGATGCCATGAATAACTTAGATGCAGCAGCTTGGTTCCAAGCAGCTAGAGAGGAGATTGAGCAACTTCGCAAACATCAGACCCGGACTCTTGTTCCCAGACTACCTGGTGTACCTTGTAGTCACTTGCAAGTGGCTCTTCCAGGAACAAGCTGGGTGCACATGGTTAACCCACTCTTTGCAAAGCTTGCCTGGTTTCCAGAGGATGTAACCAAAAACTTGGTTTCAATTACTCTGACACGTTTGCTCTAGTGGAAAAGTATTCCTCTATCCGCACGGTCCCTTTCCTTGCTGCTGGAGAAAACTAGCATCTTCATCAAATGGATGTCAAATCAGCATTCCTTAATGGAGATCTGAAAGACACAGTCCAAATGATCCAACCGGAAGGCTTCATCCAGCCAGGAGAAGAAGACCTTGCATTCCTACTCCACAAAAATCTCTATGGGCCTAAAAAGGCACCAAGACAACGGAACAAGAAGATTCATGATTTCGTTTTAGCTCATGATTTGACACTTCTCCATTCTGATCACTCAGGCGACATCAAGATCAACAGAATTTCCACTCTGGGTGTCATCTTTTACGTGGAAGACCTGATTGTTCTTGGGAGCTCTCTCCCCGACATTTTATCATACAAGAAACAACTTTCTACAACCTTTGAGATGACAGAAATGGGACCACTCACTTACTACGTGGGAATGAAAGTACAACAAGATGATCAACAACACACTTTCCATATCAACCAGGGTTCATATGCTCAACGGGTGGCTGAAAATTTTGGACTTGGCAACTCTGCTAAAATCTCAACCCCTCTGCTTCCTCATCATGTGTGAAGGGGGTGCTCCATGTTCTGTAGCTGGTACCAAACCTCCTCTCTACTTCATCTCTCATATTCAAAGGCATGCAAATTCATGTCAAGAATGATGGCTGCACCATCTTTGCTTGTGCAGGCCGTGTGCTTAAACAAGCGGATAAGGAAGTTGGTCTATGTGGTGTTGGAGAAGGAGGTCGACTCAGCGTTGGCAGAAAGGAAGGGAAAACACAAAATTGGCCTGAGCCTCCACTAGCTTGGTTACCTTAGCTTAAGCATGTCATCTCCATGCAGCAGATGGAATGCAGCCTGGAGCTCAAGGGGGTAAAGCAACCTGGTGCATCACCTTGTGATAGCTACGTTGCAGAGAAGCAGGCACGCTCTCCTTCCACAAAGGAAGAGAAAGGGGTATAATAGTTTCTCTAACTTGTTCAGTCTGACGTGTGGTTCCATGCCATCATAATCCTTGTCCTGCAAGTTTTACTTTGTCACATTTATTGATGAGAATTCAAGGAAGGTGTGAGTCTCCTTCCTGGCTGGAAAGGATGATTACCGTACTGACTGGCATATTCACTCCAAATATTTGTTTTCGTTCTCTCATGTGAACCACAATAAAATATTATTTGTACGGGCGAGTTTGCATGGAAATTCCGGAGTACGGACATGTCTATGAGCCACCAAAAAAAAACTTCTAGTACGATTTTGACATGTCACGACCGATGGCTGAAACAGCTCCTGGTCTCGAAGTTCGACCGTCAGATGTGATGTAAACATCTGACGGTTGCCCGCGCTTGCTCTTAGACGCTCGAAGTTCGGACTTTGAGCTGTCGACCGAGAGAACGCGTGAAGCAACACACGTGAACAAGAACCAGTGGACGAATTCAGGTGTTCACAAATACCCGGTGGCATGGCAGAAACGGTGCGCTAAATTCTTAAAAATGGGGGCGAAATAGGAGAATACAACGATCTTTCAATTCCTTTCAAAAAAGGGAGCGAATATGCCAGTCAATACGGTATTTTGATTATTTCAAGGTGTGGATTACTGCTACACAAAATGACAGTGGCAGTCGATTGAAGGTGCTTTGTACGATGGTAGAGGAGAGTATCTCTCGAACAGCTTTCGGAGCTTATTCAAGCATCGCGGGATCCTGCACGAGGTCATCCCATCTGGAACACCGCAGCTGAATGGTGTGGCTGAACGTATGAACCGCACTCATGGAGTGTGTTCACAGCATGTTCCAAGATGCGGAGCTCCTGTCAAACTTCTGTACAGAAGTGGCCAACACTGTCGTGTACCTGAAATGCCGGTGCTTCACGTGGTCCGTGCCATTGATGAAAACAGGAAGGCATGGACGAGAGAAATCCAATAGTAATGCACCTGAAAACTTTCAATTGTATCACATTTGTGGACGTGCCTGCTGGAAACCGTAACAATGTGATTATAAATCTAGTGAAAGCAGCCTTTTTTTAGCTACAAAACCATGGGTCACCGCCTCTCTAACCTTGCCTCGCATAAGATCATCCATAGCCGTGAAGTTGTCTTTCAAGACAAAATGAATGAAAGGACCTGGAGCCCTATGTCTACAATTTTGCTTGCTCTCATATTTGTAACGGGGGTTGGAGAAGAACCAATAGCTGAAGAGGACAGTGCAGACAAAGGTGACTATAGCAGCAATGAAAAAGAAGTGGAAGGAGCTGAAAAGGGACCAGCAACTGGATCTGATGGAGAGGAGCAGCAAAGAAATGTACAACAACTACCATGACGTTCCACATCCTTCAACAAGGATTCTAATGTCTGTGGGGAAGAGCTACGGTGGTCTGAGAGGCTCGCAAAGAAGTAGACGGTGCATGGGGAGCAGCTGAACCTGTGCACCCCTTCACCACCAATAGAAGCCTTTCGCTTCAAGCTCCTCTTCCTCACAATCACCAATGACTCAGCTACGGCCAAAGCCATGCGTTGTGCCGAGGCGACAGATTGACGGATCGCAACAGACAAGGAGTATGGTGTGCTCATGAAGAACGGTATCCTCAAGGAAGCTCCACGCAATAGCCAGGTGACTAAATGCTGGTGGATTTCCAGTGTAATCATGGTGTGGATGGTAAGGTGCTCAAGTACAATGCACGGCTGGTTGCAAAGGGATATGCGCAGACTACGGATGAGGATTGCCATGAAGCATTTGTACTGGTCTTAAAGTTTCCATCCATCCAATCGATGTCTGCTCTTGTTGTTGTTATGGACTAGAAGGTGCACTAAATGAATGTCACGTATGCATTTTTCAATGGTGAGCTGGAGGAGGATGTGTACATGGAGCAACCGGAGGGGTATGTGGTAGAGGGAAAGGATGATTTGGTATGCAAGCTTGTGAAGGCCCTTTGCGACCTGAAGGTAGCACAACGAGTGTGGTACCAAAAGATTGATGAGCAGATGGTTGGCCTTGGTTTGGTGCAACGACAAAGCTGACCATAAAATCTATGGATGCATTCAAAATGAACGCCTTGTTATCACCTTGCTTTATGTTGATCATCTACTCATTGCCTCTGACTCCAAGTCTCTTTTGGACGATGTGAATTATTCCCTTCCTGCCAAGTCAAGCACAACACGGAGCAGCAGATCTTGGAGTTTTCATGGATCATGTACATGAGCAAAATCATCAAGCACTTTGACAACCTAGCGATCCAACCAAACTTCAATGTCAGCAAGCCCAAGCACTATGCAGTCTATAGCAAGAAATTTCTCAGTAAACACGTCATCCCTCCACCTCCAATCCAAGTCTATAGGGATACTTAGTAGGTGATGCAAGATATCCTCATGCATAGAGACTGAGTATCTGGTCAAGTGACATGGCTATGACACTGCGCACAACACATGGGAGACCTCCAAGACATTGATCATCTGATTGATGGCTACTACAGGTGTCACTGGCCCACTTCTAGTAACACGCCTATACGTCACAGCTGAAAAAGGAAAAGTGTTACGTCCCAGACATGTACGAGTCCATAAGCGCCATGAGTGGGTACTTCTGTGTCCACATTTATGGCCCAATACGCATGGAATTTAGGAATTTTATGTTGATGGACCGAGGGCACATCGGCCACCTGCTACGGAGCTCCAGTGTTTTGCTTCAAAAGAATTTGACAAGTTCGACCACTTTTTAAAAGGGTCGACAGAAGGGTCGCAAATTGAATCCATGGTGACATACCGATCGTTTGACTTGTTGGCAGCACTCGACTTTTACAAAACCATGCCTTGATGTTTTTGAAGCCCCTTCCACTTCCCGGCAGGACTTCTCAAAGCGACCACTCACAACACTGAATTGCATGCCTCGCTCGACTTAGGCATACAAGATCCAACACATGCCTCATTGTGTTTCTCGCCATTCTATATATGAGCTCAACATGTTAGAAACTTGTCATCAAAGTACACTTACCACTAGTACAAGTTATGCAATTGTCCCAATTTCTCAAGTTGTCTTCTGTCCCACACCTCATCCCCATGAGCCACTTACATGTTTCTCAACGAAGCACACGATGTGACGTAGCACGTGTTACTTGATTGAGCATCCATGACCCAATACATGCTTCATGATTGTGTTTCTTGTTACTGTACACATGCACTTGACACATTTGACACTTGTCATTGAAGTACACTTAAAGCCAAATAAGAACGATCTCAATTTTCTAGTTTCTCAAATTGTCTTCTTCTCTGCACCTTATCCTTGTGAAACACCTATGCTGTGCGCAACAGGCACTTGACCTCAAGGAGGATAGGGAATTCCAGGAGTTTGTGGCATTATTGTCAAGATGAGAGATGACACCAAAATGATAAGGGTATGTTTGGATTCTATGTATTACAAAGTTGGATCATACTGTCAAAGTTGGAGACTGGAGTTGTGGTCGAACAGTGCTCAATGCATTCCGAGTGTTACATCCTTTGTCCTTTTAGTCATGGCCCACCATGCATCAATCCCAATATTGTTTTGCCGTTTGGCCAAGGGAATTTTGGCCACCTGCCCCGATATCTTGTTCTGGACTTCTGAATGTTCTGATACTCTTAACGAATTTCAAAAGGGTCAACATAAATGTCACAAAATATATTGATATTTCAATAATTGTTTGGTCAACTTCTTGATGGTACTAGAAAACAATAAAATCACACCTCGATATTCTCAAAACCGCTAACTTCTCGTTGGAGTTTCTTGAAGCAACCACTCAAGATGTGACATCGCACGTTGCGCTCATCTCGAGCATCAACGACCCAAAACATGCCTCATTGTGATTCTTGTCATTGTATCTATGTGCTTGATATGTTCCACATTTGTCATTGAATTACTCATTGCAAAATACAAATCATCCATTTATCCCATTTCCTCAAATTATCTTATGCTCTGTACCTAATCCAAGCAAACCACCCACGTTCCTCTCGTTGTAACACCGAGGTGGCACTTGGAGATTGGTGCAGCTGTAGGGTGTGTTATAAAAAGAGACCAATCCTGTGACATTCCACGTCAATGGCTTATACAAGGATGGCACGCTTCACCGACTTTGGACTCCGAATCGAAGTGCTGAAGTGTGATAACAAATTGACACTGACGAATCCAAATGCAACCATACATGCGCGAGGCATTACCTCTTCTGCGAGATATAGGCCCAGGTCCATTCTTGCCAGAGCCCGACACAGCAGATGTAGCACGTATTTGGGGCCTGCCATAGAGGTCGATGTAGAGGATCCCCTCATTGCTGTTGTAGTCTATTTGCATCATAAACTAGCCAATATCTCCTACTTCTGTGCCTATTTGAGTTATGTGGCAGCAACCAATCGACTCCGTCAGGCGTCCATTGGTGTCAAACCTGGCACCTCACTTTGCACCCATCCATAACTGTTAGTGGTCGAGCCGCATTTGTCGTGTTGCCTGGAAAATGGTTAGAGAAGTTGCGCTGCAAGGGAGAAACTAGAGTCACAACTTGTCTACTAAGAGGGATTCAAATTGTTGCTTCCCATATTCATTTCGACAATCACTGCTCACTGTCCATCTTTTAGCCACCATGGACAAAGACAACCTTGTTCAAGTGACCATCATTAATGACGTGCTTTAATTGCGTGTTCTCTTACATTCCATCATCGTCTTCATCGTGGTCTAGATAAGGCGTAGGATCCTGCATCACATCAGGAGGAGACGCATGCTGAGAGGTTCTCTGTTGGGTATGGCGTGGTTTCTTGTTTGGAGCAGGGGCATCCTCAATGGCGATGCAATATAGCGCACGTGAATGTTGACATGTGGTGATCCTTGGTCGATGAATTCCAGGCCTGTGACAATATGCGAGACACTCGCCTATCTGTCGAAGTGAAAACCTTCATATGCATGAAAAGCTTTTGGCCTCGCAGTGTGTGAGCTTAGTGAACGCTTAATAAGGGCATATCACAGTTTTCAATGTGTTACGTGAAGTGGTGAGGGAAACATGTCATAAAGGACCTGTCGTAATCTGCATGCCAACAAACAACACTGAGCCTCCAGTTGGAGGCTCAATGTAAATGGAGGGACTACCTCCCATGGTTTTATGACTACATTGGTGTGATAGATGGCAGACACATGCCACTGACAATGAGCAACCATCGATGCCTTGCCGTCTTTGACAGAGACCGGACAAAATTGCAGAATGTGCTTCCAATATGTGATACTAAACTTCATCTCACTTATGTATCCGTGGGGTGGAAAGGCTCGGCAAATGCACAATGCTTTTTCATGTACTGCAAAGAGGATTACGTATCCCACCTGGTATTTTCATGCTTGCGGACTTGGGTTTCCTCGACGGCATGGGAATGATCACGCCATACCACGGGCGGTCGTACCACCTCCAAGAGTTTGGCACTAACGGACTCTGCCTATAAGATGTTGAAGAATAAATTAATCTTTGCCATGCCTTGGCTCACTCAATCATTGAGCAAGTATTTGGGTTGCTCAAAGGAGGATTTTGCATGATCACTACAATGCCAGCGTATGATGCTTAGTTCTAAGCAAGCTTGAGCATGAGCTGTTTCATCCTGCAGAATGTAATCCATTCTCTACAACCATTTCATTCCATGGCACACATTACACAAGAAACCCATGGAATGGGCACTGAACCACAAGAAAACACGCAAAAGCAACGCAACATGGCAGGAGATGCAAGGATGTGAGACATGCATGATGCAAGAGTGCATGCCATGTGGTCAAACTACCAATCATGGATGGCGGAGGAGGGCAATGAAGAAGAGGAAGAAATTGTTGAATACTGTGATTAAATAAAGAAAAACCAATAAATTGATCCTACATCAATGGCTCATCATACCAAAGTCCCTTTATGCGCTTGCAACAAGTATCGGCTTTCTTGACTGCTGCCTCATTTGCCGCTTCATGTTCTTCCTACTCCCAAGCCCACCTCTTTCTCTTGGGTGACAACAAAAGTACTTTTTGTTCGGTGTCTCTTGCCTCATTACCACTCCATTTCCTTGCACCATCAATTTTGGACACAACCTTGGGAGAGCTTGGGTTCTCCATGTTGGCCAAAGGGTGAGTGTGTACCCTAGAAGGTCCCTAGCAGTGGCTGGTTCACACCACCAACTGTTTTCGGAGAGACTGAAACTGTGGAGGCAACTGGCTCCAAGGATGGCAGAAAACTGGTCAGAGAGTGAGGAAATACTTCTGGCCTGAATTTACTGGGAATGAACACTTGATCAAGGCTCACAAGCAGTGGAATTTTAGTGCCACTGATCTAAGCTTTCCAGAACACCAAAGCATGCCAGATTTGGAGCTTCCTAGCAGATTCTATGGCTTCTGAAGTGGCCCTTGGTAGACTGTCCTTTTTCCACCTAGGAAGGCATCCCTTCCTTCCTCTAGAAGCTTCTGCCCCTTCCTAGATCCCTCAGCTTGCTTCTAGTAGGAGGGAAGGTATCCAGAAGACCAAGACACCCCTAGATGCCTTGTAGAACAAGTCACCCCTTCTAGAAGGTGTGCCACCTTCCTGGACCCTCACCTAGCCTTCAAGAACCTTAAGGAGGAATTCTAGAGGTTGAGCTAGCCTCCTCACATCTATTTTCCACCTCCCTTGAGGCAGGGCAGAAATAGGATCTTGTGGGAGTTGAACCCGGGCCTCTGCCACTTGAGCTTGTCTTTTTGGTGTTCCTTTTTGGAGTCACTCCTGCCATGGTGAGGAGCATCTCTCCAACACTCGATGCCAAGGACACAACACACAGTCTCCTTTGAAATTACATACTTGAAACAATCAACCTCATTTGTAACAAGGCTTTAAATGTATTTACCCTCGTGATCAACATGAATAAAGTTGTAATCTTGGACAATGAGAGAAACCTGATGAAAAGGAGAGTGAGGCCCACTTGACTGTGACACAATACACTACAACATTCTAGCATTCTTGGTAATGACAAAAGCATGTTTTAACTGTTTTTTCATGACCACATGTCGCTTCAAGGCCACAATGACTGCTGCATCAGGCTCCATATCACACTTTTCCTCACTCATGTTACTCATTCAGAGTAGCAAATACATTTTCACTAGAGGTTATGTCCTCCCGGAACAATTAAGTTGCAAATTCATACTAAGGTAGACACTTACCCTCAAGTATCACGATGACGCTAGGATGAAGCACGTGGAGCTAATACCAACACTCAGGCTCATGCTTTAGTAGGCATGTGTCCTAGTTCAACGGCTTTCCAATAAGACCAGGGACCCCAAACATGATTTAACATACTTGCATGAGGTTATCAATTATGTTCATTGATACTTGGATTGGGGTTTAGGTCTCTATGACCCCGAGCCGCTTGCTGACTTCTGTGGTTATGGCATTTCCCAGCTTAACCATCCATCCATGGAGTGGACAATAATCTCCGATGTGCTCCAACCCTAGTGCTAAGGGCAAAGTACCCTATCGCTCAAGGGTCTAGAAGTCAAGGGGCAGCTCGTCTCCATTGTTGCCAATGCTCATACCTTTTGCATCCCTACCACTCATCGTCGTTGTCTTGGAATGCATTGCACCTCTGACACGTGGCGATAAGGTGCTTGGGCCCACGGAGGACGATGCATGAGACACATGGTTGGAGGGAGAGGAGGAGTGAGCAGCAACCATCACGTGCATTTGTGTTGATGGCGATGGGACTCCCCCAGTAAGCTCCATATGCCAAGTTTTTCGCTTGCTCTCGATTTTCTTCTTGGCATCCTTCAATCCTTTGCGATTTCATGTGGCGTAACCTTTGTTCTACACCTGCTTCTAGCAATAGGCCCTCTTAGCAACTTGACACTGTGCACATCCATACTTGTTGTATTTGAGAAGCCATAAGGCGACAGTCCCCATTAAGAATGAGAATAAGAAGGATGGGGAAGATTGAGATTGGGAGACTGCAATAGGTGGTGTGTCCATGTTGGGTAGTAAAGTTGCAACCTGCACATTGCTTTGCACCATGATAGAACACCATAAATGTTGCATAGTCAGCCAATGTGTCCAAAGAGGTTATTCACACAAAGGACAAACTTTCATGGAAATGCGTCAAACCTTAAACCATAATCCATCATCTTAAACCACACAGACATCATGCCCACACAAAACATATACTCATGCTGAACCATAAAACCTAAAAACCTAAACAAAGCAGTGCCCTTAAACAAAAACTCATACAGTATGGTAAACCCTAAACCCTATGACCTCACCTTCAACCACATAGACATCCCTAAAATAGAAAAAAAAATCACATGCGCAAGCTTAGTATATACATATACATACATAGAGAGAGAGAGAGAGAGAGAGAGAGAGAGAGAGAGAGAGAGAGAGAGAGAGAGAGAGAGAGAGAGAGAGAGAGAGAGAGGGAGGGAGAGAGTATGTGTGTGAAAGAGATGGAGAGAGAGAGAGAGATAGAGAGAGAGAGAGAGAGAGAG
>SZWC01015621.1:21131-35851 GCA_023375785.1 Penium margaritaceum | reverse complement strand
GGGGGAGGGAGGGGGAGGGGGATTGTGGAAGAGGGTAAGGGGAGGTGGGATGGGTCTTGGCTTTGTTGTACTGTAGCAGATGGGGATGCCTTATGTTTGATAGTGTTGTCCATTAGTGGGAGGGAAATGTGGGAGGAGTGAAGATGAATGAGGGGGAGGGAGTCATTGTTTCTCATGTAACATGGCATCTGAGGATTTCCTGTTGGCCCTGCTGTTGTGAATCGATAGTGCATTCTCAAGAGTAAGAAGTTTCCATGGGTGACACTGATTTGGTGGCACACGTGTAACGCCTCCAGAGCCCGCTTTGACCACAACACAACATCAGATGAATGGGAGGTCTGACAAGGCATGTCGTACATGCTTCTCAGTCAACTGCTTTGTCATGATTTTGAGTCTTCAAGGCGAAGAAGGTGAAGTCCAAGAGCACCATGCCCACGATTGACAGAAGGCACAATCATAACAGTGGTGTAGGCCAATGCTGTGTTCAAGCTTAGTCTACCTGGCATGGCAATGTTGGTGACAACCAAGCAAGAGAGCAGCGGTTAGGCCATGAAGTTCAGCTGTGCCAAAGGTTCCGAGAAGCGTCCCAGTGTGAGGGCGACTTCAACATAAAAGGAATTCATGTTCCAATGAAGGTCGAGAGACCAACAGCTGCTGATGGGCACAACTAGCTGGAATTCTCCTATAGCAGCAGGTTGGGGCAGCATCGTTGTTGATGCAGCGTGCGGGAACGCATGTTCAATGCTTAAGCTGCCCCCTCAGTCTGCTGCACCAGAGCCTAAGTCTGAGAGCTCTGGTATTTGTTACTCAGAACTACGCGCGCCAGAGTTAGCGCCAAACAACGGATGAAAACTGGAAATGACTGATTAAGAACTGAGATTAAACAGCAACGGGAGACCCCTCCAAGTTCTAGCTCCCCCCAGCTCTGTGGAGCTTGTTACTCAGCTAACTAGCCAATCAGAAAATGTACCTGTTTTCTGGCAGGCAGGGTTTCCTCGGTGAGCCTACCAGGCCACCGACACCCCAAAACCTGGGCGTCGTCCCTTTTGCCTGAAAACTGGACCATGCCGTATTGCTCCTTACATTTTACAGTGTTTTTGAATTGAACTAAGTGACTGTTGTACTTGACAATAAATTTCAGCCTTCTAATTTTGGACCTGTTTCGTCCGAAGCCCCTGGGTTTTCTTGCTGCCTGAATTTGGTCGAAATCCTTGTTCACGTTCCTGGTCTATCACTAGAACTTCGGTTTTCAAATCTTCGAACTTCAAGGAGGGCGAGCGAAGCTGCATCTTGCAGCTCGCTCCATACGCAGTCTCCCAGCTCGTTTCACGTTTTGCAGCCAGCCACGTCCACGTGAATTCCCCACTATCACAGGATTGCGCATGGAACGTGGATATCTCACGTTTTGCACGCAGTCCTTAGAACAGCTCGCTGAAGCTGAAACCGTGAAGAGAAAATAGATTTTCCCAATTTTTGTTATGATTCGTTCAAAAGACCAGAATTGTTTAGGTGCCTGAATGGTCAAAGGAAAACAATTGTTTTAGTCGATTGTGTGGGGCACTACAATACATAAAGCACAAGCAATTGTGCAGTCAGAATCAGTTAGAAAGATAGCAGTAAGGAGTTACGGCTACATAAACCTAGGCAGCGTCTACGCTGATCCCCAGTACCAACAGTGCCCAAAAATCATGAAACTTGGACCATAGGAATAACATGGCGTTGCAAACGCAACACTACAATCAGACACGGCAATGGACGCGTGTAGACAGCATATGCAGTGACAGCGACTGCTAGCGGCATGACGGCCGAGGAGGTCTGCTGATGGAGCTGAGCACGTTGGAGGGAGGAGGCTTCAGCAAACTACGTGTAGGCCTCAGCGTGCGTCGGCTCCACCCGACGACACTCTAGCAACATCGCGTCTCGCCGTCATTCATCTGCACACCGATGTACACAAGCCGGGAGGACACAACATAGTACAAATGAGAGATGTGTGAAAAACCAACACTCCCCCATGACTCACAGGCGTAGTGCACATAGGCGGGCAGAGAGCACAGAGACCAAGCGGACAGGGAGAGAGAGGGAACCTCACGGACGCACACCAAACGCACTCACAGCCTTCTTGAGCGAGTCATGCTTCAGTGCCTTGGTCAAGAAGCCAGCCAACTATCGTGCTGTCTCAACCCACACAATACTGATGTTGCCGTCATGCAACAACGAACGTACATAGTGATACTCAACATTCATGTGCTTTGTGCGAGTGTCATGCATGCCGTTATTGCTAGCAATGGCCATGGCACTTTCATTGTTAGAGTGCAGCGTGATGGATGGGACTGACTCACGTAACTTGGACAAAAGGCGACACAGCCACACGCTCTCACAAGTGCCAGAACCAAGGGCCACATACTCAGCCTCAGCAGTGCTGCGTGCGATGCAACCTTGCTTGTCGCTACGTCAGGACACAGCTGTACCGCCAGCAAGAAAGATCCAGCCAATATGACTCTTACCGTCTGGATTGCTAGTCCAGTCACTGTCGGTGTATCCCGTCGCCACAACGTACGGCTATCGACACAACATGAGGCCTCACTGTGGGGTAGAGACGACATAGCATAGTACTCAGATCGCGGCCTCAAAGTGGAGGTGATGCGGCTCCTCAGAGAACTATGCAAGAAGGTTGACGGTGAACGCAATGTCTGGACTTGTCATCGTCGCCAGGAACATCAGTGACCCGATGCCGCGTGAATACGTGGTAACGTCTATTGGCTCCACCACCACGGCTGGATATGAGCTCTTGATGATCGTCTGACCATCGAGCGACATGGTTGAGGATGCTCTTGGTAGGAGGGGCACATCCACAGCGAAGCGCCCGGACAAGGTCGGGACTAGGCGGCCAGATGGATATGTAGGTTACCCATAGAGCGATCATGCTCAAGCTCCATGCCCAGAAAGACTCATGCTGACCCGAGGTCCTTCATTTGGTAGGTAGCATGTAGCAGGTCCTTGACCCGCTGGATCCAGCAGCTGCATCCGGTGATGCGATGAGCAGGTTGTCGACATAGACTAGGACAACGATGAGAGTCTGATTGTGCAAATTGATGAACAGTGTGGGGTCGGCAGAGCTACAAAGGAGGCCGCCACTAAAAAGTGTATGATTGATCTCCTGGTTCCAGCAACGCAATGATTGCTTCGGGCCATAAAGGGCATTCAGTAGCTTCCAGACCTTGCTGGAGTCATCGTTGAAGCCCAGGGGTTGCATCATGTAGAGCTCCTCCCCCTCTAGTGATTCATGGAGAAAGACGTTGCTCACATCTATCTGATGCAGTTCCCACTCGTTCTGGGCAACCAGGTTGAGCAGCGCTCGACTAATGGAGAATCGACCGACTGGGTTAAAAATCTGGTCATAGTCAATCCTAGGGACCTGAGCAAACCCCCTGGCCGTAAGACGAGCCTTATACTTGTCCAGGAGCCTGTTTGGCTTCCACTTTTGCCGGAGAACCCACTTGGCACCGATAGCCTTGAGACCCGGGGGAGGTCGTCGAGCTCATAGATGTGATGTTGCCGGATGGCGGCAAGCTCGTCGGCGCATGTAGCCTCTCAGTGAGCTGCCTCACGTGACGCCTGAGCCTCACATAGGGTGGCAAGGTACTCTGGTTTCTCAGTTGGACACACAGTAAGGGCATGTGCGTCACGTACCCCTCGTGGCATACGCGTGAGCGTGGCCGCAACGGCATACCGGTGCTCCCGATAGAGCACGGCATAGCCCAAAGCTGACCCTGGATGTAGGATAGTGATGACTCACAACGTGGCCAAGCCAAGTAATTTGGTGTCGAGGTCCCCACTCACGACTGTGGAAGTGGGTCTGACAAGAGGTAGGGAGCCTCGTGGGGTGACGAGGGGTCATGGCACGAGAGGGCATGAGGAGGCGGCCTGAGTGCTCACTATTGGCCTGGGTCAAAGGATCCCGCTTGGACCATGAGTGTAGCGCGTTAACATGGACATGGCAGCAGGCCCTGAGAAGTTGGCAGACGTGTACGGGGCAGCTGGCTCTGAAAAGCTAGCAGACATGGACGGAACAGTTGGCCTGGAGGGGCTGGTGGACACAAACGGGGCAGTCGGCCCGGAAGGGTTGGCGGACACGGACGAGGCAGCCAACTCGGAAGGGTTGGCAGATATGGACTGAGCAGCCGGCCCGGAGGGGCTGGTGGGTATAGACGGGGCAGCCGGCCTAGAGGGGCTGGCAGACACAAACGGGGCAGCTAGCCCGGAGGGGGTGGATGACATGGATGGGGCTGCCGGCCCGGAGGGGCTGGCAGACACAGACGAGGTAGTCGACCCAGAGGGGCTGGAAAAAACGGATAGGGAAGTCGGCCCGGAGGGGTTGGCAGACACGGACGGGTCAGCCGGCCCTGAGGAGCTGGCACACACGTATGTGGCAGCCGGTGCAGAAGGACGTGCAAGCGCAGACGATGGGACGCCCAGACGTGACTGGACAGAGGACGAACCCACCACTTCCCCACGAGGTGAAAGGAACATCAACGCGCCACAACGAACGAGGTCACCGGGAAACAGGTCCTTAAAGAAGAGGGTGTTCTGGGACTCAATGATGGAGTGCCAGGTGGGATTCCAGAAGTGCCATGCCTTGGACTGATGTGAGATACCAAGGAAGGTGCATGGACGGATACCAGGCTCAAGTTTGCTACCCTGGTGTGGGGCAAGCAGCCACACAATGGCTATGCAGCCCCAAACGCAGGCTAGACGGAGGTCGGCTCGCTCTCCGCACCAGTGCTAGTATGGTGTAGTTTGACGGGGAATTGGTTCGTGGTAAATCCGGTTTTAGACCCATGTCATGTAGGTCATGGCCTCGAAGTAGAAGCCATCAGAGAGATTGGACTCCACCTGCATGGTGTGGACAACGTCAGCCATGGTGTGGTTCCACCGCTTAGAGACGTCGTTCTGGGCTGGTGTGTAAGGTACTGACATCTCATGATGGATGCCACGGGAGGCGAGGAAGAGTGTGGTCTCCCCCAAAAACTCACCTCCGTAATCAAAACGGATGCGACAGAGGGAGCGACCACACTTGCGCTCAGCACAAATGCCAAAGGCAGAAGACCAAACGATAGCGAGAGTAGTCGTCCGTCAGGGTTAGGCTGTAACGACCGTGGTCTCTAATGGACTTTGTCAGAAGGGGACCCATGACAATTGAGTGAACCAAGTCAAGCGGGGCGGTCGCACGAGAGGCAGACAGGGGGTAGGTGGAACGGTGCATCTTCCCCCAAGCACAATCAATGCACTCGGTGGGACACGATAGAAGAAAGGAGGCCGGATCAAGGCCTGTGGCTGGGTGCGTGCAAAGCATGCTTTCGGCAACGACAGATCGGACGTGACAGTGGCGACAATGTAGGAGACATGTGTGCTATAGAGAGAGTGTGCTGGTAACAAACACTTGGCCAGTGTCGGTCGATGAAGAGGGGACAGAGGTAGAAGCGGACAGGCGCGGTACACACCACAAGTTGCCACATGCTGTGGCATCGAAGATGATACAACCTCGCGGACGTAACAACACACTGCCAACACCACGCGAGTGTAGAACATCCATGCTCATACCATCAAGGTTTGTGACAGACAGAAGGCTGACCTCAAGGCTAGGGACAAGGAGGACATCAGTCACGAAGACATCACCAGCAAGACCATGAAAACAAGCAATGCTAACACCACGAACGGGTAGCACCTGACCTGAACCGTCCGAACCCCAAAAACATCAGTTAGGGGGCCGAGGACATTGAAGACTTCGCGCGAGGCCGTCATGTGATGCGTGGCCCTAGATTCAATGATCCAAGTCTTTGACAGATTTTGGACTGGTGTGGCGAGGTTGCTGAAAGTCACATGGTAGTGGACAAGCGACGTGTACATGGACGGAGGTGCAAACCGGGATTGCTATTCATCTAGCCAAGCGACATCATCACAAAGAGGAGCAGGTGGGAAGGGCACGGCACAGGATGGAGTGGACGAAGAGACAGGGCACGACCGCAGTACAGACTCTTTCATGTAGGATAGGGTAGTGGGACTAGCGATGACACAATTCGCACTTCCCTAGGGAGGAGGGCGAGGAAGGCCGAGCTGGAGTGCGATGAAGTGCTCCAATTGATGCTGGAGTAGAGGGTTTGATGTAGTAGACCGATTGCGGTGTGACAACACTGGAGTCCAAGAAGGAGGAAGAAGGTGCTGGTGACAGAGGAGCGGGCATGGACGGTTGGGAAAGGTACTACGGTGGAGCCATCCCAAGCAGTGCGGTTGCAACAAGAGCCATGAAAATCAGGGTAGTGGTAGCAAGGTGACGCTCACGCTGGCAACACATAGTGGCAATGACGTGAGCCTCGTCAGTTGGGAGAGGACACATGTACCACCCATGTCCTGGCTGACCACAGTTGTGGCAGACGAGGCTGCCACCACCGGATCCGCTAGACTACTGCTGTGGGCCCTTGCCCTTCTTTCCCCTTTGCTTCTTCTTGCCGGATGAGGAGGCGCCAGAAGACGTTGCTACTGTTGGGACAGCAACAGCCACTAAGGCAACGGCAGGAGAGGCAAGGAACTCCATGCAATGGATGTGTGACTCCTGACAAGCCTCCTCAATGTGGAGGAATAGCTTGTATGTCCAAGGCATGAGGGTACCTTGGGCGGCCATTGCGACGAGGACCTCCTAGGAGTAGTGGACAAAGACATCGGAGAAGGTGTTGGTGGCACCGCGCTTGATGGTCAAGATCGCGGAGAGAGGGAGTGGTGCGGCATCTCCAAGGGGGCGTAGTATGTCCTTCGGACATTGCCAATAGGAGGTGACCGTATGGGTCTCCCCCATGCATACGGAGTTGAACTCCCGGATTAGACAGCTGGTCTCGGTGTCACTAGATAGACGATGAGGGCATGTGAGTACGAGCCACGCTACTGCGGGGTCAAGGAATGCGCCAGTGGTGAGGTCACCGAGGAAGGGCTCGAGGGCAAGACGTGCAGCTGGAGGGGTAACAGGAACGAGGGCATGCACGGCGCGACCAGCATCGTGTTCCTGGTTGGCCTGGGTGGAGTCGAAGGGCAGGACATAGTAGGGCCAGAAGTCCTTGCCCTATGCCCAGATCTGGAAGCTGAGCTCCCAACTCCGGAATGGCTCGCCATCTTGAAGTGGCGGCGGTGGGGTTTTGAAGTCCTTTGGCCTACGACGAGTACCTAGAGCGGGGCCTAGGACTGACGTCATTGTCTGCTGTTGGTGTTGGATGTGTTGCACCACCAGGTACTACATGACATAGGATACCGCAGGGCTCGCGTACCTAGGTGAAAGAAGGTGTTTGCTGATGCTACTACTACTGCGGTGATTGCTAATGCTACTACTATGGTTGTTGCTGCAGCAATTTTGCCGACGGCTGTAGTGCAGCTAGCTGTTGTGTCAATATTTTTAACTGCGAGCGCAAAGAGATAAGTGGATCTGCCAAGCCACATCTGACGACAGAGCTTGCAGGGTTGTTGGTGCTACCTTGGTTGCTATTGCTCCTACGACGTTGGATGTTACTACATCAGTTGCTTCTGCTGATGTGGCTACTACTGTTGCGGCTGCTGCTGCTGCTACAGCTGCTGCTGGTACTGCTACTGCTACTACTACTGTTGTTGTTGCTACTATGGCTGCTACTGCTACTGCCGCGACTACTACTACTGCTACTTCTGTTGTTCCTGTTACTGATGTAGTGGCGACAGCTGCTATTGCTGCTGCTACTCCTACAACTGCTGTTGTTGTTCCAAGAAGGGGGGCCCTCCAAGAGATGAGGACCCCTCTTCATTCTCTACCATGGTGTCCTTTGCTTTCCCTCCTTTTGTGTGTTACTGATGTTTGCAATGATGTCTACAATGATGATAGCCTTGGATGGCTGGTATCAGCAGCTACTGCTACATCATCTATAGGGTTACTACAGTAGAATTTTGTTGTTGTTGTTGTTGTTGCTGACATCATCAGTGATGTCATCTGAGTATGGATGACGTCGGCAGCAGTTGTCGCGCTGTTGCTGCAGCCCCTGTTGTGTCATCTATAGAGCTGCCACCGCTGTTGTTGTTACCGCTACCGCTGCTACTGCAGGTGTACCATATATTTCTACTGTTACTACCATTGTTACTATAGCTACTATTGCTATTGCTGCTCCTAGTGCTGCTAGTGCTGCTGTTGCTGCTGCTGTTTCTGGTGCTACTGTTACTATTAGTGCTTTTGCTGCTGCTGTTGTTGTTGTAGTTGCTATCGTTGGTGCTGCTAAGCTGCAATATGCTACTGGTCTTGTTGTAGCTGCTACAATGACTGTGGTGGCTACTGCTGATGTAGTAGAGCCACCTGTGAGGATGGGGGAATGTTTCTTTGAGTTTTGTTTCTTTTTTATTTGCCCCTGCTCATTACTTGCTACGAGCTTTGAGCGGCGAGCTCGTTTCTCACTACAAGTTGCAAGTTGTGAGTAGCGAGTGCACTCCTCACCGCTCACTACGAGCTACGAGCATCGAGCTCGCTGCTCGCTGTTCGCTAGTCACAACGAGTAGCAAGTTGTGAGCTGCTGTTGCTGCTAGTGCTACTGCCAGCAGTTGCTGCTACTGCTGCCAGCAGCTGCTACAGCTGCTGCTACTGGCTGTTGCTAGCTACTTCTCGCTACTGCTGATACTACTCCCGGCTGCTGTTGTTATTCGCTGCTATTGTATGCTACTACTATTGCTACCGGTTGCTGTAGCTGTAGGCTGTTCCTTTACGCGGCTATTGCTACTATCGGGTGTTGCCACTGCTTGCTGCTACTGTTGCTGTTGCTGCTACTCGCTGCTCGCTACTTGCTACTCTCTGCTCGCTACTTGCTACTTGTTGTTGCTGCCGCGTGCTGCTGTTGTTGATGTTGCGTCTTGCTGTAGTAGCAGCTGCTTGCTGTTGGTCTTGTTACTAGCTGCTGGTTGTGTGTGCTTATTGCATGCTGCTGCTGATGCTACTGTCGCGCTGGCAACAACATAGTCACTTTCCTAGTGTCGTCGCCACGTGCGTCAATGTCGCTCCAGTGTTGGTCCTGCGTGCCGGCCGCGCGTCCACCAAGGCTACCAAGGTCGTGGGTTCAGTGTTGCCGAGAAAACGTTTGTAGCATTTCCCCAGTGTCGAGAGGGTTTTGACGAAGCCACCCGGTGGGTCAACGATTCCAAAAAAATCCGGCAGCATTTTCCCTTCAGGGGCGCGTTCTGGGGACCATCGGCGTTGAGTGGACCTGTTCGCCGGCGTTCTGCTGCTCTTGTTGTGCTCTTGCTCTGATACCAAATTGGAATCCTCTAATAGCACCAGGTTGGGGCAGCAGCATTGTTGATGCAACGTGCACGAATCCACGATCGTTGCTTAAGCTGCCCCCTCATTCTGCTGCACCAGAGCCTAAGTCTGAGAGCTCTTGTGTTTTTTGCTCAGAATTGCTCGTGCAAGAGTTTGCGTCAGACAGCAACTGAAAACTGGAAATGACTGATTAAAAACTGAGAATAAACAGCAATGGGAGACCCATCCAAGTTCTAGCTCCCCCCAGCTCTGTGGATCTTGTTACTCAGCTAACTAGCCAATCAGAAAACAGACCTATTCTCTGGCAGGCCGGGTTTACTCGGTGAGCCCTACTGGATGGCCGACAGGCCAAAACCCGGGCATCGTCCGTTTTGCCTGAAAATTGGACCATACCATAATACGCACGCTGCAAACTCACTCGTGTCGTTAGAATCAGCAAGAAAAATAGCATTCAGGAGTTACGGCTGCCTAAACCCAGGCAGCGTCTACGCTGATTCCCGGTACCAACAGTGTCCTAAAATCATGAAACTTGGATCCTAGGCATAATATGGCGCTGCGAACACAACAGTGGAGTCAGACACAACAGTGGACACGTGCAGACAGCATGTGCAGCGACATTGACTGCTGGCTGAACGACTGCCGAGGAGGTCTGCTGATGGAGCTGAGCACGTTGGAGGGAGGAGGCTCACGCAAAGTGCATGTAGGCCTTAGCGTGCGTCGGCTCTACCAGGCGACACTCTAGCAACTTCGTGTCTCGCCGTCCGTCATCTGCACGCGATGTGCACAAGCCAGGAGTACACAACAGAGAACATATGAGAGATGTGTGAAAAACCAAAACAACTAACTAGTTGAGGAAGCTTTCAGTGAGGAGGAGGAGGAGAAAGTAGCAACGAGTAAAGCCGTGCTCATCCTCTAGAGCAGGAGCAAAGGAAATGCCTGACCACAAGTTGAACCCAACAGACTATACTGCTCATGATAGCAAAAAGTGTTGTGGAAGTGAATGCAGATGAAATCCAACTGGTTTTTTTTATGAAAGCACCAGAAAAAAACTGAATCTGAGCCAAAGAGAATGGCAACATGTGCATCCTGGCTCATATCTACATCTCCATAAGGATGCAGGCTAGGCGATAGGCTTAGTCTGCCTGTGGAAAAGAAAAACCCATGCCATACCGCATGAGTCGAGAGTACTTTGCTGTGATGACTCAAACCTGCCTTTTGAGTGAACATTCCTACCAGATTGAACGAGTATGTATGGCGGCCTCTATGTGCTGTATGACTGAAGGGATATATGGAATTTGAGTGAAGACAAAGGGGTGAGCAGAAGGCATGGGGAAGTGGGGAGGATGATGAACGACCTTGTGCTGGGTATGGTGGTGCATCCAAGTCTTTTGCCTAGGTTATGAGAATGTGGTAGCTCGTTACTAGATTTAGTTCTTGGCTCATGAATGAGCTGTGTCACTGTGTGATGGCATCACTATGTGCATTACAAGTGGCATTGGAATGCTAGAGGACGTGTGATGGGATCACCACACGCGCGACAAGTGGCAAATCTAGATGCTGTGTCTCTGTGTGATGGCATCACTATGTGCATGTCAAGCAGCATTGGAATGCTGAAGGTTGTGTGATGGCATCGCCATTCCGGGCCTACGCCTGTATGGGAAGGGAAACATGCATGGAATGTGGAGGGCACAAATTAGTTAGACCAGCGCTCATCCGGCAAGGCAGGTCGCGCATTTGTTGAGAGGAGCAATCAGAGGAACCCAACAGCGGTGGTATGACAGTAGGCTTGAAAGTTGTGGGCTTCCATGTTGTGGACTTCAAATGGAGCCCATGCAATTAACCAGGTTTTTAGACAATGCTCCTGAATTCTTGGCATGGGATGCTTGAAATGACAAGGATTACAATTGAGAAGCCTGGCAATGGATGCCATGGGATCAGAACTCATGGAAAACATACAAGCATGTAAGAAAACAACAACCAAAAAAAAAATACCAAAAAAGCCAAAAAAAACAATGTCGCAAGAACTCCAATGGATAGCCAACAGGAGCTCACGAAATAATCAAGTGATCAATTTCACACTTCACCACCACAAATAATTGCAGAAAAGAACCTGAAACATTCAGGTCCGCCTTAGCACATGAGGGATATGCCACCCTCTCGAACAGGTTTCCCATAGGATTTTGACACTTTGACTCTTTAGCAGTTAGCTTCTGAAGCCAAAAGGAGAAGGAGAATTGCTGTTCTCAGGGCATCCCTAAAGCCAATCATAGATTCAATGCTAATCTCCATGAGGTGCAGCTCTTTTTAACAATCTTCCGGGTGCTTCCATAGCATCGGCGTGACTCGGATGCAGACTGGGTATGGAATCTGGCTTCCCGTTTTCATGCCGGTGAGTGGGGGAGGAGTTGTGGCGGGAAGCAGTGGCTCATCCGCGCACGGCGGGGTACCCTCCCCTGCCATGTCCCTTGAGACATCCAGAGGAGGTGGTGAGGGAGCAGCGGTTGCACTGGGCGATGATCAAGTATTGCCAAGGGGGTGCATTGAAGGTCTGTAACGCTTTGGATAGCTCCTCACGAGCACTACCAGGCCCTAAGGTGCTGGTGCAGTTCCAGGCAAAGCAGCCGGTGGCCGAGCAGCCAATACCGGCATGTGTGGAGGAGAGGGCACGACAGGCTCTGGCAGCTTTTTTGGACGCCAATGGGGTGTACTAGGCATTGTTAGACAGCAACAGGGGGTTGGCGGCTGGTCCCTCCAGTCTATCTCTAGATCTTTTGCGACAGGTGGTGGTGGGTGAGGAGCAGTTGGCCCAACTTTTGGTGCAGTTTCTCTCGTCAATATGCCCTGGCTGGCTGCATCCTATGGCCCAGGAGTTCCTTGCTGCGAGCAGGCTTGCTGCGCTGGCCAATCCTGATGGAGGGGTGCGGCCAATTACAGTGTGTGAGGTGATCTATTGGCTAGTGGCACGGTTTATGGTGACCACATAATGATGGGAGATGGAGGCCGCGTTGGCACCATTGCAACAGAAAATTGGAGTGCAGCCAGGAGAGGACACGGTGGTCCATGCTACCACTGAGCAATTGGATGCATATCCAGACTTGGGGCTATTGAGCATTAACGTCCACAACACATACAGCTCATACAGCTCGGTGGAGTGAGCGACGATCATGTGCTGCGAGCGCGAAGTTTTGAGCGGCTTATGCATGGCCTAGCCCTATTTTATGACCAGCCATATGACCTTTAGTACCAGGGAGGAGTCCAGCCGTCTGTGCTATTCTTAGAGCAAGGAGTACAATCGGAGGACCCAAAAAGTCCCTTCTTGTATGCGTTAGCATAGAAAGATCCACTCGAGGCAGCACACACGGCGATGGCAGGGACGGGACAGGTTCTAGCCTACCTAGATAGGTAGACGGGTGATATGGACGGACATCTGCTGAAGGATGTGGAGTCAATAACCTGCAGGCATTTGTGTGATCTGGAGGTGGAGTCAATAACCTGCAGACATTTGTGTGATCTGGAGGTGGAGTCAACAACCTGCAGACATTTGTGTGATCTGGAGGTGGACCCCAGTCATCATCGTGGTCAGTGTCCCATGCTAGCTCGGGGCCTGAGCTCCATGGTGACTGTAGATGCGTGTTGCATGTTTT
Organism: Penium margaritaceum; assembly: GCA_023375785.1. Lineage (NCBI taxonomy): Eukaryota > Viridiplantae > Streptophyta > Zygnematophyceae > Desmidiales > Peniaceae > Penium > Penium margaritaceum. The sequence continues at coordinate 22,897 of SZWC01015621.1, read as the reverse complement.
CAGTAGTCAGCAGGGGAGTCTACGACACGCCCTGCCTCTGTCTGTTGATGTTTGCAATGCACTGAGGCATTGGTGGCATAGGTCTTGGTCTTGAAGAGAGCCAGTGCTAGGTTCTACACACCTCCGAGGTCTGCCCCTGAACCCGTGGCTGGATCCCCAAGGGGTGCAATTTTATTCGCAGCATCACAAGGTTCTGGTTTGATCAGGCCATGTGCAGCACATGATGCCATCAACCTTGAAAGTGGGTCTGTGATCTAGCATATCCACTCACCGGTAGCTCACATCTACAAGTACAAGTGCCAGGTGTCAAAATCATTGTCAGACGTGTCTGAGGGCCAATTTTCTCATGGGATATCCCGGTCCGATTGTGGGATTCAGTCGTGGCAAACCCATGTGTTGGCAACTCTTTTTACAATCCAAAGTTGTTCTAAATAATGAAAATTCATTGAAGCCTCACATTTACGATTCAATGTTCATTGATTGTGGTCCTCCAGTGGATTCAAACACAAGAAAAAAGGTGAGCAATTTTAGCATGTAGCCAGTGAGACGTCATGCGTCAGAGATTGCATGTGAATCAGAGACACTGGAGGGTACAAACATCAAGAAACAGGTTTGGTTGCATACAATTGACATTCAACACTATCAAACAACACTGATGGACAACATTAGAGAACAACAGGAACCCCCATCTGCTATTTTACAACAAAGTCAAGCCCTATCCCACCTCTCCTTACCCTCCCCCCCAATCCCCCTCCACCCCTCCCACTCCCTTTGTCCACTTTCCCCCTTTCCCCATCTTCTCCTTCTCACTCCTGCCATGCCTTCCATGCTGGAAGGTCTCTCTCAGATCCACAGCTTTCTCGACTGAGCACGGACAGTCACGGGCAGGCAGGTCTTGTTGTCGTTCGACACCGTGAATCCGCTGAAGCAAGTGCAACGGCCCTCGGTGCGGTTTGCGCCAAACAGCTGGCAGAAGCCCTTGTCCCATCCGCCGCACGGGCCCGTGCCTTCGGTGCGGTTGGCGTTGCAGAAGTTGCTACAGCGGATGGGGAGACGGTCCGTCTCCGTCTGGCACCTGTTGCCAGGGGTCCACGTGAAGCAGTTGAACGCCATCGATGACAGCCAGTTGTAGCGGGCGGGCCCGTCGCGTTCTTGAGGGGGCAGATGCTCCTGTTCTGCTTCATGGGGTCGGGGTTGCCGATGAAGTAGTTGGAGCGCACGTTGTACATCACAAAGTTGGGGCTGTTGAAGCCACTCGGGACAGGTCCTGTGAGGTAGTTGTTCTCCAGGTTCCTGCAAAGGCAAAAAACCACAGCGGGTACAGCAAGTTGTGGCTTTTCACTTTCCCTCGCCAATGCACACGGCTGGGCAAGAGACTGGCAAACAAGTTCATCTATTCCTCAGGTGCACTGTACATTGTGTAAGATTTGAACCTTCATACATCCCGCGTACAGCACCAAGGGCGCTTGAACTTCAGAAGAAAAGGAAAATCTTCTGCTAAAGTCTTCTTTCAACCCCGTGATGTCTTCTTGAGTCGCACTCTGATTTTCTTCTCTCTAGGCTGAACAGCTCAGGGTTGTTTGGCTCCCTGTTCCAATCCACGACAGACAATAAAATGCAGCCTACCCATGTATGGTGGTGTATACCAACCTATGATGGTGTGTACCAACCTATGGTGGTGTGTACCAACCTATGATGGTGTGTACCAACCTATGATGGTGTGTACCAACCTATGATGGTGTGTACCAACCTATGATGGTGTGTAC
>SZWC01015620.1:21898-50340 GCA_023375785.1 Penium margaritaceum | reverse complement strand
CCCCCCCCCCCCCCCCCCCCCCCCCCATTTCTAACTCCTTGTCTTGGTGTGACCTTGAACTTTGCAAACAAGTTACCGCATCTATGGCGCATCTCTTGCGTTGGTGCTTGTGGTGTAACCATGCATCCTCACACCCAGAGAAGCTAGGCTAGCAACTTCCTAGCAACTACAGTGACCAATTCCGTCACATACCCAACGACAATGAACCAGCCGCCCCTACCAATAGCCTCGACGACAACAGCAGCAACGACAGGTGGCCCTAGACGACGAGCGCAGATCAACAAGGAGCTAGCCAACAGGATCTTTGCACTCAAAGGAATCAACAACAACCTGCTCCAACAACTCAACGTCGCGATGCAGGCTCTTCGCAACGCAAGCGCGCGTGAAGCGCTGCTTGTCTAGAGAATTTCCAAACTCTCGATCGAACCCAAAATTCCTCTGGCTCCATCGGAACTGTTCAATCCTCCACACTCAAAATGACGAAGGGAATTGGAAATATTTGAGGGCATGCACGCGCATGCAAACATGAACATGAGCTTTCTGTTTGAGTGCAATGGAAGACTGCAAAAATTTGGCTAAGTCTGGAATGCATAACATGAAAGAACAAGGAGAGATTACAAATGAGCCCCTAGCGGGCTTATGTAGGGGCGCCGCCGGCAAGCCGCACCCGGCCCCGTCACCCCCGCTGAACCTAAACAAGGGAGCAGGGAGAACACAGTGCATACACCACAAGAACAACAAAGGTGGTCTCCTCGAGGCACAAGAACAGCTCTCCGAGTGCCCAAGTTTCGACCACCGAGAAAATACAAGCACTGAGAGAAAAACTTGAAACCAGCGTCCAAACATCCAAAACAGCTTTCCGAACATCGGAAGCCCTACTACAACCATCGGGTCTCCTCGTCGCACCGGTACATTCCACCAGGTGCGCAGGTCTCAACCAACTGAGAAAACTCTCCAGCCTCCCAACAAGCCCACACGGCTACCTGAACGCATCCACCGCGTCTCGCCAGTGCTATCGTAGGTGCTCGAGACGTCTCGGAACAGTCCGGAGGCCCGTCGTGTTGTCACGCCCTCCTCTACCATGAACCACCAACGTGGGTATATGGATAATCCATCAGCGTCAGTCGTAACAGGGGGAAACCACACAAACCAACACTCCCCCTCACTAATAAAGCCGTCCACACCAAAACAAATGAACAAAGGCATGGAACAACAACGTATGCCAAACCACAAGCTACACGAGTAACCCACACACACACACACATATGTTACCCATCTAAGGTCTCCCTAGACACTGGCACATCCCACCAAGTGTCTGGGTCTCGACCATGAAAGAAGTGATGCACACTCGCACAAACCAGTGTAATGCACATCATACACATGTCGGAAAACAAGAAGGTCTCCTCGTGACACTCGCGGTACCAATGCCCGGGTCTCGACCGCTAGGAGAAATCCAAGAGGTGTCCGTTTGTCGGCCACAATAGCATCATCAACCAACACACAAGATCATGGGGGGATCTCCTCGTAACACGGGTGCAAGTCACAACGTGTCCGGGTCTTGACCACCACAAGCAATCAAGCCTGCATGCACATGCCACACACCAAGACACACGATCACATGGTCTCCTCGTGACACTGGTACAACCGACCAAGTGTGCAGGTCTCGACCAACAGAGTACTACCATACACCTGCACATATACAAGCACGTGGCATGCGCCACACGAAAATTGCTATAGTATGCTCATAGCAGAGCATGGGCCCCTTGCCATACATCTCTCGTGACAGCGCGTCAGGTCAAGGTCCGCACAACACTCCCCATGGGTAGATGAACCTAGCGTCGATGTCCTCGATGGAGATGCTGATGCCGTAGCTGAACAGATCCTGGGCGATGAATCATGTGGTCTCTCCATCATGCAGAAATAACTCCCCCTGTCATGTATGAGTCGGCTTGCACCCTCAACTCCGAAGTGGTGTCTCCGGCTACGACTCCTCACGTTGCTACTGCATCACCAAGAGTGTACCAGTCCTTGCGTGTCCGCCAAGGGTCCCAACTCACTGTGTTTCCTCTCTCTGCTCTACTGCAATGCATCGGTATACGCCGGAGGAAAGGGAATGGGCAAGGGACACGCGAGCATGGATGAAGTGGCAGAGCTGGCCTCCAAGGCGCGAGAGATCACCCAGAGGCAAACAGGTGTACCGCCAGAAGAAGAGGGCTGGAGCGACAAACCGGATTACCACTCATGGACGAACGTGATGATGAAGCAGCTGAGTGGATAAAGGTGCGTGATGGCAGCAACAAAATGAGGAGCAATGACTGAGTCAGCAGGAACGACAATGGCAAAAATAGAAAACACGTTCAGCTCTCCTGTGGTAGTGTCTCCAGCAGACTTCATACTCGGAGCTGGTATAAGATCTCCCCCAAATGTGGGTGTGCAAGATGCTGGTGGCGTAAAGCTGTTGCCGACAGTAATGATGGTCCCCTCCTCTACGAATCGCTCATACGATGCCATCACCTCTCGTTGTGGCATCACACCACGCTCCTGCACGTTAGCGTAATCTGCCTCGAACATGTGGAGGTGGCCCATGTCTGCCTCGCGTAGGATAAACTTTGCCTCACTGGATACTGCATAGGCAGACTATATAACTCATGAGTATAGCTCCATGTGCATCTCTGCTATTGAAGACAATGGAGCCAGTGTTGATGCATCCACCTGGAGATCAACCAAAATCGCAATGTGCTGAGACATTGAGACATCGGATGCAACAGTAGGTGTGGTATCCACACCACAACTCATGTCTGTCATACGAGGCAGAATAAGCAGTCGCATGCGGAGAGAGAAGAAGGAGGAGTCGTCAAAGTCCATGGAGCATGTGAAAATGTCGTTCGTGCAGGTACTGCCACTCTCAATGTTGATGTGATCAGCAGGGTCACCAACAAGTGAACACGATAGTAACCTTGTCAGCTCTTGCTGACGAGGTGACACCATCCGCGTGTATGGATCTACTCCATTGTCCTTGACTGCCGCCGTAGTGGACACAGGTGTGTAGGACTCCGGCTCAACAATGCCCGTCAAGGCAACCAGAAAACGCAGCTTATGCTCACGCACCATCTCACCAGGAAGGCTGGTCGCTGCCACCTGCTTGTTATGGACTGAGGACCATCACCTTACTCTGTCATGCGTGTCGTGGCTCCGTCGTATGTATGGGAACCCGTAGACTCTGGGAACATGGGTGACTCCCCACGCTGAAGTTGGTCCTTAGGCAGCCCGGATGACATGGTGGATTCCGCTGTGTCTCCTGCAGCACATGTCCCAGTGACATCTCTCAAAACTATTGCTCTCTAGAATGCCTCAACATGTAAATGACCAGCCGGCCGACTCTCCTCATACACTACGACGGTTGTCGAGCTGGTGTGAGCCTCATGCGCCAACGCCCCCAAAACTCCGTATGGGACATCCCGATCTGCACAATACTCCTGTGCCGTCGCCGGGTCGTTACAGGTCGGAGACACGAGTGGAAACACCTAGGCACGCAGGACCAACACTCTTGATGTAACCTGCTGCTACAAAATGTATGCTTCCTGCCCCAGCATAGATGTTAACCTCAATGACATGCACGTCTCAAGCAGTGCAACCTCCGCTGGACTTGTGTGAGCCTGCTGCACACACTCTCCCAGAAGTCCGATAGACCCATCCCAATCCGTACGGGCTCCTCTACCACCGCTAGTCCTCCAACTCTCGGAGCTGCGAGTGGTACCGCCCAGGGACACTGTGCCTACGCTCCTCCTGATATTATCTGCTCCTGCGGAAGATCTAGATCCATCCTGGACGTGAAAGTCAAGCTCGATGACAGGCAAGTCTCCACCATGAACGCCATGTTGGGATCGAACTCCACGTCATCTATTGTCAACATATCATCTAAGTCTACCTCAGCTAACGCTCGGGCACCACGGACCGACGCGAGTGCGCATCCTCTTACTACACTCACAATAGGCAATACCGGTGACCACACTCCCCCACGACAGGTATCGCAACGGAAGCCGAGGAGGTGGAGGGTGTATCAAAACCGACGTGAGTGCGGCGTGCGGAGCTCTTACGCCAATGTCGCGAGGGCACACGACTGGAACGACAACACGAATGCATGTCATCGCAAGGTGACATTGTGGTCCCGGCAAAGTGGAGGATCAAAAGGATGGTGGCGGCCTGGGATTGGCCGACAAGTGGAGCTGAAGGGACACCATCCAATGAAGGAGGAGAGGATGAAGAAGATGAGATCAAGGAGGCCATCGAAGACCGAGTAGCAGAAGCATACTCGTTGACGACAAGGTCACAAAGCTGCTTCACCATCTGCCTTAGACCGTGGATCTTGGCGAATATGGTCGCCACAAGTCTAGCTAGGGGATCTACCAATGCTGGCAGATCCGCATACTATGGAGGACTCATGCTTGGACGACGCTAAAGCCAAGGTGGATGCCAGCCGCGATGACACGTCTAGTAGCGACGCCAACCATGAATTCCATCACCATAGTAGTAGCACGCGAACACACAGGGCACTTGCTCGGATGTCCGCGCACTCATCTCGTGCGCCGGACGATGGATATGTGCTAAGGACACCTACTCCCGGTGGTAAACACCAAGCCGCCGGGGAGGATGAGACCAGTGGGTACCGTCACTCCCGGAGGTCAAGGCGTCGGGGTGAGAAAACGTGACAAGACGGGACAAGCTGCACTACCACAATGCACCCGGAGTATGGGGTCTCGCCAGTTGCGGCTACTAATGCTGCTGCCAGTAATGGAGCGAAGACTGGTCCAGGAACAAAAGGTTGGCGGCGACAGGTGTTGATGCTGCTCCAAGCGGTAGACAACCCAGCCCTCGAATATGCACAGACTCCAATCTACTGTTGATCCTACGGAAGTGAACCGCGTGCACCATTCCACCGGCACAAGGGAGATGCCGGTCCACGACACGTCTTGAAGCAAAGATCGTCGCCGACTATATAGTCCGCAGTCGGTTGGGAAGATGAAACTCCAAGTGCTGCTATAACCACTACTGCTGTTGCTATGGAAAGTGCTGTTGCTAGAGTGGTTGCTGCTATTGCAGGTGTCGTTTTCATACAGGGCTATTCCATGGCCCCGCACAAGTATTTTTTTGCTTGTCCCCTAAGCCCCCTTTTTTTTGTTTTCCTTCGCTTGCCACTTTTTTTCTCCTTTTCTCTTGCTCTCCCTTCTCCTCGCCCCCAACCCCCACCTTTTTTTCCTTCTTAACTTCTTCTTTTTTTTCTTTGCTCATCCCAGGTGTGCTCGTCCCCCGGTTCTGAAGTGCCCCCTAGAAAGGGGACATGTCAGGTTTGGAGGGGGGTAAAAAAAGGAGGAGGGAAGATTTCAGGTCGCCCCTCCTTGCCCCTCGCTCACTCGCTAAGAAAAAAAGGACAACAAGCAAGTGAGCGAGTGAGAAAGTGAATGTGGGGGGGAGGAGGGGTTCCGTCCCTCTCTCCGTCCATTGGCCGACGGGCGGACAAAGCCGACGGGCCCCTCCAAGGGGCCCCTCGTACGGGCTCGACGGGGCCCTTTGAGGGCCCTCTCAAGAAACGGGAGAAGGGGCGTTCGGGGCCGACAGGCCCCCTCGGAGAGCCCCCTTGATGGGGGTCGAGGGTGCCCCTGCAAGGGGGGGGGGGGACCAGCAGAGGAGGGTTCCAAGACCCTCCTCGCTTCGGCAGTAGCAGCTATAGTGGCAGGTGTAGCCGTTACAGTTGCTACTATTGCTGTTGTTGCTACTTTTGTTATTGCTGCTACTGCTTCTGCTACTATTGCTATTGCTGCTAATACTACTGTTGCTGCTGCTCTTCACAGCAGCTGCTGCTGCTGCTTCTGCTACGGCTACTACTACTGGTACTACTATAATAGTTTTTGCTGCTGCTGTTGCTAAAACTGCTCTACGCAGCAGCTGCAACTACTGCTTGGTGCTGTCACCGTTACTGTTACTACTGCTTGTTGCTACCACCGCTATTGCTTACTACTACTATAACAACGTAATCGCTGATATACGTTGTAACTGCTACCGCCGCTGCTGTAGTGGCTACTGTTGCTGCTGCTTTGTGTTCTTGCTACTGACGTCCTTGTTGCAACGGCTGATGCGCTGCAGGAGCTGTTGTTGCTGCTATTGCTACGTGGCACAACGGCTGCTACTGCTACTGTTGCCGCCTGTATAGTTGTTGCAAATGCTAGGGCTGACCGCTGCTACTGATGTTGCCGCCGCTTCTGCTATTGTTGTGAGCGGTTGCACTACCGCCACTACCCCTATTCCGTGGCACCGCAGCTACTGCTGCTTCTACAACTGTTGCTACTACTACTATTGCCGCCGTAGTCGTTAATGCTGCTGTGCATGGCTCATCGTCTGTGGCATTCGCGTATAGTCTATTCACACCCCTTCGTGTTGCTACCAGTGTGGCACCATCTGGTACGCTCTCTTTGCATTCCACCCACTATTGCTACTTCTGCTGCTTGTGTTGCTTACATGCCCCCCTGTGCTCTGATACCGAATTGGAATTGTTTAATGCATGCATGCCCATTCAAACATGAACATGAGCTCTTCATGTGAGTGCAATGCAAGACCGCAAAACTTTGGCTAAGTCAAGAACGCATAACATTAAAGAACAAGGAGAGACTACAAATTAGCCCCTAGTTGGTTTATGTAGGGGCGCCGACACCTAGCTGCACAGGGTCACGTCACTCCCGCTGAACCCAAACAAGAAAGCAAGGAGAACACACTCCATAGACCACAAGAACAGCAAAGGTGGTCTCCTCGAGACACCGGAACAGCTCTCCGAGTGCCCAGGTCACGACCACCGAGAATATACGAGCAGCGCTAGAAAAACTCAAAACCAGCATCCAGACATCCAAAATGCCTTTCTGAACATCGGAAGCCCTACTACAACCATCGGGTCTCCTCGTTGCACCGGTACACTCCACCAGGTGCACATGTCTCAACCGACCAAGAAAACTCTCCAACATCCCAAGAAGCCCACAGGGCTCCCGGAATACATCGATCGCGTCTCGTCGGCGCTATCTTAGGTACTAGAGAAGTCTCGAAAACGTTTGGAGGCCCGTCGTGTCGTCACGCCCTCCTCTACCATATACCACCAACATGGGTATATGGATAATCCATCAGTGTCAATCGCGACAGGAGGAAGCCACACAACCGCACACTTCCCCTGGCTTACATAGCCGTCCATGCCAAAAAAAATGAATGAAGACATGGAACAACAAAGTATGCCAAACCACAAGCTGCACGAGTCAACCAAACACACACACACACATCTGCTACCCATCTAAGGTCTCCCTAGATACTGGCACATCCCACCAAGTGTCCGGGTCTCGACCATGGGAGGAATGATGCACACTCGCACAAACTAGTGTAATGCACATCATACACATGTCAGAAAACAAGAAGGTCTCCTCGTGACACTCGCAGTACCAGTGGCCTGGTCTTGACCGCTACGATCAATCCAATAGGTGTCCGTATGCCGGCCACAATAGCATCATCAACCAACACACAAGATCATGGGGGGATCTCCTCGTAACACGGGTGCAAGTCACAACGTGTCCGGGTCTCGACCACCACAAGCAATCAAGCTCGCATGCACATGTCACACACCAAGACACACGATCACATGGTCTCCTCGTGACACTGGTACAACTGACCAAGTGTGCGGGTCTCGACCAACAGAGTACTACCATACACCTACACCTATGCAGGCATGTGGCATGAGCCACACGATGATTGCTATAGGATGCTCATAGCAGAGCATGGACCCCTTGCCATACATCTCCCGTTATGACGCGTCGGGTCAAGGTTCGCACAACACTCCCCCTGGGTAGATGAACCTGGCGTCAATGTCCTCGATGGAGATGATGATGCCGTAGTTGAACAGGTCCTGGGTGATGAATCATGTGGTCTCTCCATCATGCAAAGATAACTCCCCCTGTAATGTACGAGTCAACTTGCACCCTCAAAAACGAAGTGGTGTCTCTAGCTACGACTCCTCATGTTGTTGTTGCATCACCTGGATTGTACTAGTCCTTGTGTGTTTGCCAAGGGTCCCAACTCACAGTGTTTCCTCTCTCTACTCTACCTCGATGCATCTGTGTACGCCGTAGGAAAGGGAATGGGCAAGGAACACATGAGCGTGGATGAAGTGGCGGAGCTGGCTTCCAACGCGGGAGAGAGCACCCAGAGGCAGAGGGGTGTACCGCCATAAGAGGAGGGCTGGAGTGAAAAACTGGATCACCACTCATGGACGAACGTGACGATGGATCAACTGAGTCAAGTGGACAAAGGTGCATGATGGCAGCAGCAGAAGGAGGAGCGATGACGGAGTCCATAGGAACGACAATGGTAGAAACAGAAGGCACGCTCAGCTCTCCTATAGTAGTGTCTCCAGCGGACTTCATAGTGGAGCTTGTACAAGATCCTCCACGAGTGTGGGTGTGCCTGATACTGGTGGCGCAAAGCTCATGCCAATAGTAGTGATGCTCCCCTCCTCTAAGAATCACTCATGCGCTGCCATCATATCCCACTGCAACATCTCAACACGCTCCTGCAGGTCAACGAAATCTGCCTCACACATGTGGAGGTGGCCCATGTCTGCCTCGCGTAGGATAAACTCTGCCTCACTGGATGCTGCACATGCAGACTGCAAAATTCATGAGTACAACTCCATCTACATCTCTACTACTGAAGACGATGGAGCCGGTGTTTATGCCTTTACCTGGGGATCAACCGACCTCACAATGTGCTGAGACGCTAAAACATCAGATGCTGTAGTAGGTGTCCTATCCACACCACAGCTCGTGTCTGTCATAAGAGGCGAAATGAGCAGATGCATGCCAAGAGAGAAGGAGAAGGATGAGTCGTCAGAGTCTGTGGAGCATGTGGAGATGTCGTCCGTGTAGGTACTGCCACTCTCAACGTCGATGTGATCAGCAGGGTCACTAACAGGTGTACACAATAGGAACCTTGTCAGCTCCTGCTGATGAGGTGACTCCACCCACGTGTACGGATCTACTCCACAGTCCTCGACTGCCGCGATATGGACACAGGTGTGTAGGACTCCAACTCAACAATACCGGTCAAGACGACCAGCAAGCGCAGCTTGTGCTCACGCACTGCTTCGCCCGGAAGGCTGGTCGCTGCCACCTGCTCGATAATGGAGTGATGACCACCACCTGACTCTGTCATGTGTGTTGCTGCTCCATCGTGTGTACGGGAACCCGTAGACCTTGGAAACATGGGTGACTCCTCACGCTAAAGCTGGTCCTCAGGCAGCGCGGATGACATGGTGGAGTCCGCTGTGTCTGTTGTAGCACATGTCTCAGTGACATCTGTCAGCACTACTGCTCTCAAGAATGCCTCAACATGTAAAAGACTAGACGGTCGACTTTGCTCATGCACTACAACCGTTGTCGAGCTGGTGTGAGCCTCGTGCTCCAACGCCCCCGAATGTCCATTGCGGGCATCCCGATCTGCACAATACTCCTGTGTCACCGCCGGGCCGCTACCGGTCGGAGTCGCAAGTGCCAACGCCTATGCACGCGGGACCAACACTCTTAATGTAACTTGGTGCTGCAAATTGCCTGGCTCCTGCCCTAGCATAGATGTCAACCTGGTTGACATGCACGTCTTAAGCACTTCAACCTCTACTGGACTGGTGTGACCCTACTACACACAATCCCCCAAACGTCCGATAGACCCATCCCACTCCGTATGGGATTCTTGTGCCACCACTGGGCCTCCACGCATCAGAGCCGCGAGTTGCACCACCCAGGGACGTTGTGCCTGCGCTCCTCCTGATGTCACCTGCTGGTGCGGAAGATCTGGATGTAGCCCGGACGTGGATGTGGAGCTCAATGACAGGCAATTCTCCACCATGAATTCCATGTCGGGATCAAACTCCACATCATGTGCTATCACCGTATCATCTAAGTATGTGTGAGGTAACACCCGGGCACCACGGCCTGGCGCGAGTGCGCATCCTGTCACTATGCTCACAACACGCAATACCGGTGACCATACTTACTCGCGACAAGTATTGAAAAAAAAGCCAAGGAGGTGAAGGGTGTATCAAAACCGGCACGAGTGCTGCGTGCGGAGCGCTGACATTGATGCCGCGGAGAAACACGACTGGTACGACTACATGAAGACATGTCATCACAAGGTGGCGTCGTGGTCGCAGCAAAGTGGAGGATCAAATGGATGGTGGCGGCCTGGGACTGGCCGACAAGTGAAGGTGAAGGGACACCATTTGGTGACAAAGGAGGAGAGGATGAAGGAGATGGGATCAAGGAGGCCATCAAAGAACGAGTAGCAGAAGCAGTTTCGGTGACGATGAGGTCACAAAGCCGTTGCACTATCTACCTCAGGCCGTGGATCTTGGCAAATATGGTTACCACAGGTTTAGCTAGGGGATCTACCAACGTTGGAACATCTGCATGCTATGGAGGACGCATGCTCGAACGACGCTAAAGCCAAGGTTGATGCCAGCCGCGAGGGCGCGTCCAGTAGTGACGCCAACCATGACGTCCATCACCACAGTAGTAGCAAACGAACGCGTAGGGCGCTTGCTCAGATGTCTACGCACTCATCCTATGTGCCGGACGATGGATAGGTGCCAAGGGCATCTACTCCCGATGGTAAACACCAAGCCGCGGGAGAGGATGAGACGAGTGGAAACCGTCACCCGGAGGTCACGGCGTCGGGGTTAGAAAACGTGACCAGACGGGACAAGCTGTACTACCACAGTACGCCCGCAGTATGGTGTCTGGCCGATTGCGGCTGCTAATCCTTCTGCCACTAATCAAGCAAAGACTGCTCCAGGAATAAAAGGTTGGCGGCGACAGGTGTGGCTTCTGCTCCAAGCGGTAGACAACCCAGCCCTCGGATTTGCACAGACTCGAATCTGCCGTCGATCCAACGGAGTGAACTGCGCACACCAATCCACGGGCCCAAGAGAGTCGGTCCATGACGCGTCTTGAACTGAAGATTACCGTCGACCATACAATCCACGGTCGGTTGGGAAGGCCAAACTGCAAGTGCTACTGCAACCATTGCTGATGTTGCTATGGAAATTGATGTTGCTGCAGTGGTTGCTGCTATTGCAGGTGCCGTTTTGATGGCGGGCTATTCCATGGCCGCGCACAAATGTTTTTTTTGTTTTTTTTTCTTGTGCCCTCAGTCCCCCTTTTTTTTGTTTGCCTTCCCTGGCCACTTTTTTTCTCCCTTTCTCTTGCTCTCCCTTCTCCTCGCCCCCAACCCCCACCTTTTCCTTTCATCTCAACTTCTTCTTTTCTTTTCTTCGCTCATCCCGGGGTTGCTCGTCACCCGGTTCTGGAGTGCCCCCTAGAAAGGGGATAGATCAGGTTGTGAGGGGGGGTAAAGAAAAGGAGGAGGGGCGATTTCAGGTTGGCCCCCCTCGTCCCTTGCTCGCTCGCTTAAATAAAGGGACAGTAAGCAAGTGAGCGAGTGAGCGATTGAGTGTGGGGGGGAGGGGGGATCCGCCCCTCCCTCCGTCCATCGGCCGACGAGCCGCCGGAGCCGACGGGCCGACGGAGCCGACGGGCCCCTCCGAGGAGCCCCTCGTAGGGGCTCGATGGGGCCCTCCGAGGAACCTCTCAAGAAGCGAGAGGGGGGGGGAGAGAAGTTAGGACTGATAGGCCCCCTTGGAGGAGCCCCCCTGATGTAGTTCGAGGGTTTCCCTCCGAGGGGGCAGGGACCAACAGAGGAGGGTTGCGAGGCCCTCCTTGCTTTGGCATTAGCAGTCACAATAGTAGGTGTAGCTGTTGCGTTTGCTGCTACTACCACTACTACTACTACTTATGCTGTTGCTGTTGCTACTTCTGCTACAACTTTTCTTGCTGCTGTCATTGCTACTACTCTGCACAACAGCCGTTGCTATTGCTGCGTGTTGCCGCCGCTGTTGTTACTGCTACTTGCTGCTGCCGCCGCTGTTGCTTGCTACTATTGCCACTGCTACTGCTGGTGTTGTCGCTGCTCTACACTGTTGTTGCTATCGCCACTGCTGTAAAGGCTATTGTTGCTGTTGCTATGTGCTACTGCTACTGACGTCACTGCTTCAACGGCTGATGTACTACAGGAGCTATTGCTGCTGCTATTGTTGGGCGATAGAGCGGTTGCTAGTGCTGCTGCTCCTGCTGCCTATGTCGCTGTTGCAAATTCTAGCGCTGTCGCTACTACTACTGCTACACCCGCTATTGCCATTGCTGCAAGCGGCTGCACTACCGCCATTGCTCCCACTGCGTGGCATCGCAGCTGCCGCGGCTGCTATGGCTGCTGTTTGTTTTGTTGTTGTCACCGTAGTCGTTAATGCTGTTGTGCGCTGCTCACCGCCTGTGTGGCATTCACCTGCAGTCAATTCACACTCGCTCACATTGCTGCCATCGTGGCGCCACATGGCACGTTCTCTTTGCGTTCCACCCACTACTGTTGCTTCTCCTATTTGTGCTGCTCACATGCCCCCCTGCGCTGTGATACCAAATTGGAAATATTTTAGGGCATGCATGCCAATGCAAACTTGAACATGAGATCTGTGTGAGTGCAATGCAAGACAGCAAAAATTTGGCTGTGCGTGGAACGTATAACATTAAATAATAAGAATAGATTATAAATGAGCCCCTACCGGGCTTATGTAGGGGCAGCGGTAGCTAGCCGCACTGGGCCCCATCACCCTCAATGAACCCAGACAAGTCAGAGGGAGAACACACTGCATACATCATAAGAAAAACAAAGGTGGTCTCCGCGAGGCACCGGAACAGCTCTCCAAGTGCCCGGGTCTCGACCACCGAGAAAATACGAGCAGTGCTAGAAGAACTTGAAACCAGCGTCCAAACATCCAAAACGGCTTTCTGAACATCGGAAACCCTACTACAACCATCAGGTTTCCTCGTCGCACTGGTACACTCCACCGGGTGCATAGGTCTCAATCCACCGAGAAAACTCTCCTACCTCTCGACAAGCCCACAGGGCTGCCGAAACGTATCCCCTGCGTCTCGCTGGTGCTATCGTAGGTGCTACAGAAGTCTCGAAACAGTCTGGAGGCCCGTCGTGTCGTCACGCCCTCCTCTGCCATATACCACCAACGTGGGTGTATGGATAATCCGTCAGCATCAGTGGTGGCGGGTGGAAGCCACACAAACCAACACTTCCCCTGGCTAACAAAACCGTCCACGACAGAACAAATGAACGAAGGCAAAGAACAACAACGTATGCCAAACCACAAGCTACACGAGTCAACCACACACACACACATCTCTTACCCATCTAATGTCCCCATAGACACTAGCACATCCCACCAAGTGTCTGGGTTTCGACCATGAGAGGAGTGATGCACACTCACACAAACCAGTGTCATGCACATCATACACATGTCAGACAACATGAAGGTCTCCTCCTGACACCGGCGATACCAGGGCCCGGGTCGCGACCGCTACGAGCAATCCAAGAGGTGTCCGTATGCTAGCCACAATAGCATCATCAACCAACACACAAGATCATGGGGGGATCTCCTTGTAACTCGGGTGCAAGTCACCATGTGGCCGGGTCTCGATCACCATGAGCAATCAAGCTCACATGCACATGCCACACGCAGTATGGCCACACACCAAGACACATGATCACATGGTCTCCTTGTGATACTGGTACAACCGACCAAGTGTCCGAGTCTTGACCAACAGAGTGCTACCATACACCTACACCTATGTAGGAACGTGGCATGAGCCACACAACATGTGCTGTAGTATGCTCATAGCAGAGCATTGACCCCTCGCCATACGTCTCCCATGTCGGCGCGTCTGGTCGAGGTCCACACGACAAAGGGTTTGGATGTGGCTGGCGAGTTTGGAGGTGTAATTCACCGCTACTAGGGTCAACGACAATCAAAATAAAATTGATCTTGCAGCCACGCTTTTGGGTTGTACGGCGTTAACTTGGTCCACCAATCTTAAGGGCATCTTACAGCAGTAGGAGACCGGCGGAGCATCATCAACGCCTCACAGCCCCTGTCTCACATCAGCGACCGTAGGCGTTCTACCCTTGGAGCAGATCAGCCCATAATGGCAAGATGCGACGACACCACCAACCGATTGGAGTGATTTTTTGTGCGCGTTGCTCGCATGCTTTGGACAAGTGAACAAAAAGTCCAACGCATAGTAGAAGCTCCAGCATCTACATCAGTTGTCCACCGTGGCGGAGTATACGCGAAGATTTTGCAAGATTATCACCGGAGCAGACATCGCCCTCGGCAAACTATGTTTTCATTTCAACAATGGCCTCAAGCGAGATATCCGGTGAGCAATCGTTCTTTTTGGCATCCAGAATTACTTGCCATGGACAATTGCAACAACGGAAAGGATTGATAGCGCCAACTACAACGCTCAGATCTAGGAATCATGCGAGTGGCGACCACTTTAACCACAATTATCGTGGAAATCGAAAAACCAGTGAACATACTCCCCGATTCTGATGGAAGTGGATGCCGTCAACCAGAGAGACTTGCAAACTTGCTACAACCACGGAAATATCGGGCACATCCCTTGCAGTTTTTGGAGCAAGAAACAAGCAAAATACGGGGGAAAGTTGTAGAAAACTGAGCCGGGAAACGCCGAAGGACAACAGTAAAAGGCGCAACACTTGTCCGCGAGGAGCGATCTACACCAAACAATTGCCCATGTGAACCGCCCACATCACTGCAAAGATTTTCTTAGATTGCAAGTTTCAACAAGGGGTACGAGGACAACCAACCATCGATACTCCTATACGTAGTACCTCAAGGATGCAGAGGTCGCAGAATGGTACTGGCACTTTTGGATAGAGGAGCTTCACACACCTTTGTAAACAACAACATGGTGTGCAAGCTGGGTTTCCAGACCAAACCAGGAGTGTTTGAAGGAAAAACTGTCAACGGAAGACTAGAGATACCAAGAGTTTGAGAACCATTATGAATACAAGTGGGATATCTTTGTGATGTAACAATCTTGAGGTCTGGTCCGATGAGCGATCACAAAATCATCCTTGGACAGTATTTCTTGTACTGGCAAAATTCGCAGGTCCACTAGAATAGCGGCGACGTCCATGTGGGGATTGACAGTGCCCAAAAAACAACTTCCACGTGTGGGATGAAAGCTGATAACGGAACTAGTAGAGGTGGAAGCAGCAAAGGAAGCCGCCGAAGCCTAAAAGCGACAACCGGTGCAGTCGATACCGCTTAATGTGGCCAAGCACTGTCTACGATGAGGAGCTTTTGCCTGGCTCGTACATCTCGAGCCAATGGGAGAAGCGGGAGTGGCAGCAACTGACTCATCATCGGCCTCATCAACCTCATTGGCCTGGACGAAGATCGCGATGGTCCCCAAAGAGTTTGCACCTTGCATCCAGGAGTTTGCGAACGTTTGTCCCGACGAACTCCCAAAGACTTTACTTCCTCAGCGAGACATCGACCAACGCATCAAACTCAAGTTGGACAGCACACATACCGTCCTCGCGACCTATTAGATGAGCGATCACAGGCTAACCGAGCTTAAAATCAGCTTGACGAGATGCTCGTTCAGGAGTTCATCCACCCATCTACGTCACCATAGGTCGCACCAGTACTATTCGTGAAAATGAATGTTGGCGAGATGCGAATGTGTGTGGGTTATTGGGCATTGAACGACGCTGTCATCAAGAACCTCTACCCTCTTCCCCGAGCAGATGAACTTTTTGGCCAACTCCAATGAGCCCAAATTTTCAACAAACTCGACTTATAGAGCGGATATCACCAAATATGTGTGGCTGCTGCCGACATCAAGAATACGGCGTTCCGAACTTGTTATGGGCACATTGAGTTCATGGTAATGTGTTTTGGGCTCACACATATCCCGGCAACATTTATTGTGGCAATGAACAACATTTTGTCGTAGTGTACCTCGACATCATTCTGGTGTAGAGCCGCATCACGGAGGAACACGATGGACATCTTAAAAAAGTTCTTGAACTTTGACAAAGAGATAAACTTTTGGGAAAACTCTCAAAATGTGACTTCGATCGAGATTTGGGTCACATCATCAACAGCGTACGGATTACCATGGATCCAAGAAAAGTGACTGCAGTTGCTCATCGGCCAACGTTGACCAACATCCGAGAAATTTATGTTTTTCTCGGATTCTGTAACTACTACCGACGATCCATACAAGACAACGCCCAAGTGTCAGCACCTCTTTCTGACTTCACTCAAAAAGAAAAGAGTGGCAGTGGGGAGACAACAAATAATAAGCGTTCACCGCTTTGCGGAGCATTCTAACCTCAGTGGTAGCCCTTCGACTAACTGATGCAACGGTCGACCACGTCATGGCTACCAATGCATCAGACTAAGCCATTGGCGTGATTCTTCTGCAAGACCATGGCAACGGCAAACAACCGGTGCACGAGAAGGAGATGCTAGCGGTCGTGCACGCGTTCAAGATGTGGCGATGCTACCTGGAGTGTTGCCGATGTATTGTGCGCACCGACCACCACGCGTTGAAAATTTTGAAGACGCAACCGAATCCTAGTCGACATCAACCCCAATGGATGGAGATCCTTGAGTCCGGGTTCGACTACAAAATCGAGTACTAGCCAGGCAAAACCAATCCGGCGGACACACTCAGCCGCCGACTAGATTTAATGGCTGATGTGGGAACCCTACAACTATAGCAAGACCCATACCTCGAGCAATATTTGCATGAGGCTACGACCAGCACGAGGGATATGATAAAATCAAATTCTGGTTTGACGTACCCTTCTAGCGACAACACTTCACTCACCTAGTGGTCATTCTCCCGAATGACAAACATTGTCGTGTGCTGCTCAAAGAATGACACAAGATCGGACCAGGTAGACACTTCGGAAAGGACAAGACGCTGAAGAAGCTAACAAAAAACTATTGGTGGGACAAGATGCAATCCTTCGTGGCCAACAATTGCAAAACCTGCGACACATGTCAGCGACACAAATCTCGTCCCATGAAGCCACATGGACTTCTTCAACCGCTCCTTGTTCAGACGGAACCATGGACAGACATCTCCATGGACTTCGTCATGGCATTACCGGTCACACCCACGGGATGTGACGCAATCCTCGTGGTCGGCGACAGGTTTTCCAAATGTCCCACTTCATTCCGACAAAAACCATCGTCACCACCAAAGGAACATCACGAATGTTTCAAAACAATATTGTGCTGTTACACGACATATGAAGAACCATCACGAGCGACAGAGATAGTTGATTCACCTGCCGTTTTTTGTGCAAACTGATGACTCGCTACTGTAGCAAAATACAACTTTCAATAGTGTTTGATCCTCAAACTGATGGTCAGACTGAGCGGAAAAATCACACGCTCGAACAAATGTTCCGAACATGATGCGAACCTCATGGGACGGAGTGGGCACAAAAACTCCCAACCACCAAAATTGCATATTACTCGGCAGTTTCCACCACACCAAGTAAAACTCCCTTTGAAGTGGTGTATGGAAAACTTCCCACCACACCAGCTGGGATACAAATTCGTAGCAATATTCCAGTAGTTGACGTTCAATGTAGGGACTTAACCACCGTTGGGGAGGAAACACAACAGACTCTCAAAAAGATGCAAGCAGTGATCAAGCAAGCAGCTAACTGTTATCGCATCGACGACATCTTCATCGCTGGTGAAAAAGTCCTCCTCAGCTTGGCGAGCATCAAGCTCTAAGGATCCAACTGTTTTAGCTCAAACCTTGATGGTTCGGACCATTTGAGAACGAGCGCATGAAAACTCCTCTGGTTGCGTGACTCAAACTCCCCCACACTATGCAAGTTCATCCGGTATTCCATGTGAGCTGACTCAAGCACTACCGAGACCCTGGAGAGAACTTCACTAGCAAAGACGTCCCTCCTCCGCCTCTTGTTCAAGTGGACAAAGACACGGAGCACGTCATGGAGGAAATCCCTCGCCATCGACGACAAAGCAAGACAATAGAAAATTTCATCAAGTGGCAAAGCTGCGACGCCGCGCACAACAGTTGGAAACCCTACGATAACCTCCGAGACGCCGATCATGTCATCAACGGCTACTACTGCCATCTCCGGGCCACATCTACATGCGCGCCGGGACGTCACGGCTAAACAAGAGGGAAACGTTACATATCAGAATGTACACGAGTCCTGAATGGGTATCTTTGTTATTACAAGATACCCACTTATTCTCACGCGCAATGCTTCTTGTCTGAATTATGCAAGCATTGCGCGCGATAATTTGTTCCAGTCAGTTGATGGAGTCAGCGTGTCTTGCCACTATGCGTTGATCTGCTCCAAGGGTAGAACGCTTGCACTTGGTGATATAATACGGGTGTCGTTGGCCGTTGATGATGCCCTACCATTGTCCTGCTATTGTTGGATGGCCTTTACATCAGACCGCTAACTTAGCGCCGTGCCACGCAAAAGCGCAGCCGCGTGGTCAATATCTTTTCATTTGTCAATGATCCCAGCAGCAGTGAAGAACACCTCCAAACTTGTCAGCCACATCAAAACGGTCGGTCCTTTAGAGTTTGTAGGGTTGAATGGTTTTGGTGGGGATGGACAGACTTTGGGTTTGCTGGAGAGTTGGGTATTCCTCTTGACGGCCACCGCCTCCGGTGACCTTGCGTCACAAAGAGCCTCCATCGTGACGTTGAGTTGTTGAAGCAAATGGATCTTCATCCCCTAGAGTACAAAGATACGGTTTGCCAGTTCCTTGTTGATCCGCACTTGTCGTATAGTGCCACCTGTCATTTCTGCTATCGTTGTTGAGGCTATTGGCAGGAGCGGCTGTTTTACCGCAATTGGATCGGTGACCGGATTGGTCATCCAGGCCATAGGGGTTGATTCAACTGCCGCATAACTTGTCACCCTGGCGTTTGTTGCCGCTTCAAGATTTGCATGTATAGGCACGTTCTACTCCTCCATTGCCAAAGTTGTCACTGAGGACCCGCTGCAGGTTGTTGGTTGCGCTCACTCGCCTCACGTTGTAGTCGCGAAGTCTGCGAAGTCTTGACATGCGAGATGCGCTGACAGCTTGTGCTATGTAGTCCTCCCAATGGGTAAAGTGGTCAGATGCCTCTCCAGCACCATTTTGCTTTGGTACCAAGTGTCATGCCAAACGGAGCATAGATGGTGAATAGGTAGAAGTTGCGAGGCAGAACACGATTTTTAAAATCTGGAAACGAGCAATTTATAATTTGCGGTAAGTGTACTTCGATGACAAGTGTCGAAATGATGGAACATGTATATAAAAGTGTTGAGTTAGGAATGACGCACACTTGGGGTTGTTGGGTTGGCTGTCGAGCAACAGGTGTGGTGTCGCGTCCTCAGTGGTCAGATTCGAGAAGCTCCGCCGAGAAATTGGGGGGCTTCTAAGTTCAATGGTGAAGATGTGAGATGCATCTTAACAAATCAAGATGTATCTCCATGCATCAAGAAGTCGACCAAACGGTCGTGATGTTGGCTCTAGTGGATGTGCAGGCACCCTCAAGGATGCCTAGCTCTCACTGGTTCACGCTACCAAGGTTTGGGGCAGCCAATGGACATGTTTGGTGACGAGTGTGGAGCACAAGGATCACGGATGTGAGTGGACAGAACACGTCGCATGCAGTATACCTAAATCGAAACACATTTTTGTTACTTAGCATAGTGATATTACATCATATCCTGATCTAAGCTTTCCAACACATCCAAGCACGCCCAAAACGGAGCAGTAGAGCCCCTGCCACGGCCGTCGAAGTAACCCTTGGTGGAGCCGCCCACCTGGCCTTGCACTCTAGGCAACGGGAGGCGCTTCGACAATGACCCGTCCAAGCGCCTTTCCTTGTCCAGAAGTCAAGGAGAAGTTCATCTTGGTCAAGGAGGTCCTTATGGTTACCTCATTCATGCCCCTGGTGCATTTGGAGGCCATTAGGAATGAACTCGGATCCCTGGCGGTGGAGTATCCCGCCACCCATGGCGGGTACCAGATTCCACCTGCCCAACACCCGATTTTCGGGCTAGGCTAACTTTCTAAATACTTACTCAAATCGAGTGATTCAAAGCTCTATCCTGCATGCAAGAATCCAAGGAATCCAAATCTAAAGTCAGACTAGGTGTTTGACTACTTCTCAGTGGTCGAACCAGGGGGTTCAATCAACGGCACTCATGGCAAGGGACACACCATGTCAACAATCTCCTCCTTACACCGCAGCCTTGATGCCCTATCCTTGGAACCTGTAGCATTTTTAAACCTCACAGCGCAGACTGAACTCCATGCAGCTTGCATCGTGCCTTTCCTTGGATTAAGCCTTGGTCATGGCGTCGGCGAGCATGCACTTAGTGCCACAATCCACAATAGTCGCATCTCCCTTCACCACCAAGTCCCGCGCGTAGTGATGCCGGATCTCGATGTGCTTGGTCCTTCTGTGCAGCACCGGGTTCTGGGTCAGGCTGATGGCACTCATGTTGTCAACGTTGAGCACCGTCGGTTTCCTTTGCGGCACGCCGATCTCCTTTAACAGCCGACGTAGCCACACTACCTCCTTTGCGGCTTCCGCGAGTGGGATGTACTCCACTTCGGTGCTGGATAGCACCACGCAGTCCTGTTTCCTGCTTGCCCATGAAACTACTGCACCACCAAGCACAAACACGTATCCCAACGTTGATTTTCTGTCATCCACATCACCAGCCCAGTCGGCATCCGAGTAGCCGACCAACTCAAGGGAGTCGTCACGCGCTCCCCCTCCAAACACGAGTCGCGACTGTTTTGCCGCCTTGAGATAACGGAGGATCCGCTTCACCGCTTACCAATGCAGCGGCCCGGGGTCAGCAACACAGTGGCTCACCTGGCCCTCCGCGAAGGCCAGGTGAAGAAATGGGAGTGGGAGGCACAGCAAGAGAGAATTCAGGTGGCAAGAGCCCAAGGATCAATGGTCATTAAGGTCAAAAGTTGTGTATTCAATGAATCCACAAAGAGGGCTTATTTACTCTAAACTAGCTAGGCTAGATCCCCTAGTCAAGTTCTCTCACTCAGTCAAGGCTGGTCAAACCTGACCACCTAGTCAAGTCTGGTCAAGTCTTACAACCTGGTCAAGTCTGACCACCAGGTCAAGCCTTACAATCTGGTCAAGTCTGACCACTAGGTCAAGTCTGACCATGGGGCACAGGGTACCATCCTCTCTCAGAGACAAAACCATCCTGCAACACTGAGATCTCCAGAGGGCTTGAACCCAAGTCTTCAAGGTCAACCATGGGCTGCATTCACCACTGGGGAATTTCCTTGTTGCGGCAAGAGCTCGGCCGCAACTGAACCCGAACTTGGACCCTACGTCCATCAGCCTCGCCACACAACCAGTTGCAGGAGGTGACTGCGACATTGCTCAGCGGCGTCCCTGGCCCCTACTGCCGCGCATGGACACACATGAGCAGAGGGACATATCTCAAAACTCTCCCATGGACCGAATGCATGCATGTGTGGAAATGCGCCGTAGGATTAGTCAGGGTTGTGCAGAGGTCGTGCACTGTGCCATGCCAATGCCGTGCACATTTTCTTGGAAGAAGGTGCGATACAGGGTTTTGGTCAGACAATCAGCTAGTTGTTTACGCGTATGTACATCCACCACACTGATGATGCCACGAGCAAGCGAGTCACGAACATAATGATGTTCAACATTGATGTGCTTGGTACGATTGTGCAACACACAGTCATTGCGGGCGATGGCCTGTGCGCTTGTGCTGTCACACTTGATGGGAATGTGCGCGAGGGGAACATGCAGCTCACATAGCAGGCGGTGCAGCCACGCAGCCTCACATGTAGCTGACCCAAGAGTCATGTATTCAACTTCTGCAGTGCTGCGTGCCACGCATCCTTTCTTGCCAGTGCGCCAAGAGACCGTTGTGCCACCAAGAAGAAAAATGTACCCACCTCGACTCCGAGCATCTGAGTCACTTGCCCAATCACTGTCACTGTACCCTTCGATATGCATAGTGGTTCGCGGGACACCATCAAAGCCCTCAACAACAACGGGCCCTGGTCGAGTCCGAAACTCCAATCCTAGATCAGGCGTGTTGACTACATACCGCAGGACATGAACTGCGGCATCATGGTGTCCTGCTCGTGGTGTTTGTGCATGTNATCCTTGCTTGCCACTGCGCCAAGAGACCGCTGTGCCACCAAGAAGAAAAATGTACCCACCTCGACTCCGAGCATCTGAGTCACTTGCCCAATCACTGTCACTGTACCCTTCGATATGCATAGTGGTTCGCGGGACACCATCAAAGCCCTCAACAACAACGGGCCCTGGTCGAGTCCGAAACTCCAATCCTAGATCAGGCGTGTTGACTACATACCGCAGGACATGAACTGCGGCATCATGGTGTCGTGCTCGTGGTGTTTGTGCATGTTGTGCAAGGATGTGCACCGGACAGGCAACGTCAGGACGAGTGGTGGTGGAGAGGTACATGAGGCATCCCAAAATAGCCTGATATGGCGTGGGGGGTGCTTCAGTGTCCAAGTGATCTGAAGCAATGCGCTTCACGAGGACTTGTCCATCGGGGGTCATTGGCGCGGAGGCATGGCGAACACGCTTGAGATCATCGGCAAACCTCTCAGCGAGCGTACGCACATACCGTTCCTGGTGTACGCGCAGCATACCAGTGGTCCGAGACCACTCAATCTGCATCCCAAGGAACATGTCCGCCTCTGCCAAGTCCTTCATCTGGTATTGTTCCCTCAAGAGATCCTTCACTGCAGTTACGGCCTGCAGACTGGGTGAGGCAATCAAGAGGTCATCAACATATACGAGGACATACACGGGGCACTTAGGGGTTCCGCCAACAAACAATGATGGGTCGGCAGTGCTTTGGCGAAAACCACCGTTGGACAAAGTGCCATAAACTTCCTTGTTCCAGCAGCGAGGTACTTGCTTGAGACCGTACAGGGCCTTGTGTAGGCGACACACTCCGTTTGTACCATCCTCAAACTCTGGGGGCTATACCATGTAAATCTCTTCCTCAAGCGTCCCATAAAGGAACGCGTTATTCACGTCCATTTGGTGTAATTCCCAATCTCTGTGGGCCATGACTCCAAGCAGCACTCTGCTTGTAGGATACTTCCTGACTGGTGTGAAGGTGTCATGAAAGTCTTGTCTGGGGACTTGGGAGAAGCCCTTCGCTGTGAGGCGGGCCTTACACCATTCTATCATCCCATCCCTATTTTTTTTACTTTGAGCACCCACTTTGCCCCCACAGCTTTTCACCCAGGTGGTAACTCAACGAGCTCAAAGACCCTATGTGCCGCAAGTGCATCAAGTTCAGCTTGACATGCTTTCTGCCACTCTGTAGCATCGGGGCGTCGACGGGCTTCTTGCACTGTAAGAGGGTCCAGTGGAGGTATTGTCCCCCTTTGAGTGACCAGTGCTGTGGCTGTGTTGTCCGAGGGGGATCCTGTCATGGTTTTGACTTGGCTCATGGCTTCTGCCGCACGCGTTGCCTCAAGAAGGAGCACACGTGCACCGTCGGGATGATTTGGGTGCATTGTGAGTGCGAGGCCTCGACGAGCAGGAGGGGGTCGCTCTCTGAGGCGGCCACCAGGAGCGCGTGAGAATGGCTCGATCGCGGGGACACGGACTTGCTCATCTTGGGGAGAGTCTGTAGGTGAAAGTGGTAGGTCTGGCAGTTCTTGTGGACCAAGCTCCTCTAGCGCACGCTCAAGGGGGCTTGGGAAGTGGAGCTCCTCTTGGCTGAAGGGGATGATCCCAGGTGGGGACTCAGGTCCTTCACTTGAAGGTGCCTTGGCCCACTCTTTGTCTGCTTCTCCCAACCTTACCGACTCTCCCATGCTCTCATGGCTGTCTAGGTTCAAGGTGTTTTCAGATTCCTCTGAGACACTCTCCCCTGTGTTGCGACGATGCGAGCCACTATTATCGGACACCTGCCAAGGGACATCAACGAAGGCCGGATCTGCAACGAATGGCCCAGTGACTTCAGTCGATGCCGGCTGAAGTTTTTCTGATTTGAACCGGGCAATCGTGAGTTGCTCATAGAAAAGTGCCTCACGGCTTTCTACTACCTTCCTAGCCTCAGGGTCCCAAAACCGGTACGTCTTGGACTGGGGCGCCATCCCTAGGAAGACACACATGCGACCGCGAGGGGATAGCTTTCCGGTGCGTTCATCTTTCTTGTACCACACACAGGCCATTGTTCCCCACACCCGTGCGAGTCGAAGGTCTGCTCGAGTTCCATGCCACCTCTCCCACGGAGTTGTTGTAGAGGGCAGGGGACCATGTTAGATTCAGTTCCAAATCCAGGTAAGGTACTTGACAGCCTCACCATAAAATGACGGACTCATGCCAGCCTCACCTATCATTGTCCGAACGCCATCTCCAATTGTACGGTTCCAGCGTTCGGCAATCCCATTCTGTTGGGGCATCTCTGGTGCGGTGAACTGAGTGTCAACGCCCATCGACTTTAGGTACCTCTCTGTTGGACCAAGGTACTCACCTCCGCGATCTGACCTGAAGGTGGCGAGGGTCTGATTGCACTGGCGTTGAGCACATGGCAGCAAGTCACGAACTGCATCCTCAACATCACTTTTTGCCTGGAGAAGGTAGACCCAGGTGAACCGTGAGTAATCATCAATGAGAGTGAGGATTTACCGTGCTCTCTCACACAGTGACTCCACCGGGAGAGGACCAAGGACATCCGAGTGGACAAGTTGCAGTGGACGGCTTGACTGACTAAGAGATTCGGGGAAAGGGAGGCGGTGCATCTTCCCTTGGGCACACTCCAAGCAATTAGTACCACAAGGTGCAATAAAGGTTGTTTTGTCCAGACCATCGGCAGGGAGGGTGCGTAGCATGGTGCGCAGAGCAGAAGTGTTGACATGGCAAAGGTGACGGTGCAACAGATGAGTCTGAGCAGGAGACAAGGAGTGAGCAACAAGGATGCGTGCATCAACAGAGTCACAAATTACAGTGGCCTGCACTCTGTACAAGCCATTCACGATGTTGCCATGCAATACAACACGATGAGCGTTGCACAACATGATGGTACACAAGCCGTCACCGTGAGTGGTATGCATGCCTGATCGGTCGAGAGTGGACGTGGAGAGTAGACTGAGTTGGAGAACAGGTACATACAAGACGTCCGTCAAAAACACCTCTCCCATGGGCCCTTGAAGTCTCACTGTGCCCACTCCTTGAACCTCAAGTGCTTCCCCAGACCCAGTTCGTACCGAGCGGACGGTGCCCACTGGACCCAACATGTAGAACCAATCCCTCCGTGGCGTCATATGATGTGTAGCTCCCGAGTCTACTGCCCATGTCCCATCAGTCAACCTATCAGTAGCAGTCACCTTGCAATGTGCAATCTCTTCCTCAGTGACCAGTGGGCGCTCAGCACCCCATTCCTTTTTCACCGTCCGCCTGCTTTTCCTCTGCCAGTGCTCCACCCATGCGCCCTCATCAGCCAAATCATGTGCAGGCTCACAGGCAGCCCCCGCATCCCGCATACTCAAAACATTCCCACTGCACTCATGATCAACAGAACTCCCACCTCCCTGGTGGGCCACTTGGACACGAAGCTCTGCCATCTCGGCAAAGAGCCTATCGATGATGGCTTGCTGGTTGTGGGCTTGTCCAGCATCATGGGCGTCACGAGCAGGCAGGCGCGCTCCCGCAGCGGCTTCACCCTCTGGGACTCCAGCCACTGCTGCTGCTGCTGCGGCTGGTACTGCTCCCAACCAGTCCCATTCCTGCGGCTGTGGTGCTTCTAAGGCGATGGGAGCTGCCTCGGCAACATACATGCGGTCGCCTTGCTGTTGGGGACGAGGTTGCTGCTGCTGCTGTTCCCGATGCTGCTGCTGTTGCTGTTGCCGTTGCTGCTGCTGCTGCTGTTGCTGTTGCTGCTGCTGGCGTCTCTCCCAACACTTGCGTGCAACACGGATACGCTCCGAGAGCCCTGGCTGAGGGGGCAGGGGACAGTGCTTGTGGCGATGGCCTGGTTGCTGGCAGTTGAAGCAGGTCGCCTGTCCAACTCCTCCACCGGTACCAGCAACACGTGCTCCACCACTTTGTCCGCTGCTCCTTCCGCCACCTTGAGGGTGTCCGCTACTTGTTATCGGCATGGTGATGACCGCTGACGTGCCTGTCTCTCCATCCCCTCTGTAGAAGCAGGCGTCCTTCTCTTTGGCAAGAAGTTGGGCATAGGTCCAGTTCAGGACCTGATGAGAAAGACGAAGTTCGCGCTCATGGTCGCGCAGCTGATCAAGGAGCACCTTGAACCTGGGCCCTAGTGCTGCAATCATGTGTGTTGCAAAGGCCCAGTCACGCATGTGGAGGCGATACTCGCGCAGCTCCTCGTTTAGCAGCATCCCGCGGTTCCAGTAGGATTCCATCGTCTCTCCTTGTCGCATGCGAATGTCGAGCAGCTCTCGCTGCTTGCGTGACCCATCGGCCTGTGAGGAGACAATGTAGCTGTTTTTGAGGTAGAGCCATGCCTCACGTGGCACTGCGACCTTGAGTGCGTCTGGGTCATCATCGCTGTCATCTTCTTCCTCATCGTTGTCACTGTTGCTTCCTTCCACACTCTCTTCATCCTCCTCAGGGCCGGCAAACCGTTGAAGGGGAAGAATATGCTTGCGGGGAACAATACGCATGAGGAGGCGGACAGCACGCGCCCCATCCTCTGCTGCATAGGGCTTCATGGACTTGGGATTGTAGAGGTGCCAAACTTTTTGGTCCTTGGCCCACGCTTTGAAAAGTGCAGCCCACGCCTTGTAGGTGAGATCCTCTGTGAAGCGAGGAAATGCAGCGAGAGGGTTGCTGGGACCAGTGTCGGGTGCATGCCCGGGAGGGTCAAAGACAGACATGATGGGGTTGCAGCAGAGGTGGAATTGGTGACGGAGACTAAGGGCTGAGGCTGGCGCTTTGCTCCTTGGTAGAGGCACTTCTTAAGGTAAAGGGCAGGAGAAGTGGCCGTGGTTGTGGTCAGGGTAGTGGCAGTGGCCTTGGAAGTGGCAGTGGCCTGGGTAGTGGCCGTGGCAGTGGCCGTGGCAGGGGCCGTGGCAGTGGAAGTGGCCTGGGCAGCAGCCATGGCAGTGGCTGTGGCAGTGGCCGTGACAGTGGCTGTGGCAGTGGCCATGGCAGTGGCCGTGGCAGTGGCAGTAGCCTGGGACGTGGCCTTGGCAGTGGTCAATGCTGCAGCCGTCCACAACCTAGCTCTGATGCCATGAAGAAATGGGAGTGGGAGGCACAGCAAAAGAGAATTCAAGTGGCAAGAGCCCAAGGGTCAATGGTCATTAAGGTCAAAAGTTGTGTATTCAATGAATCCACAAAGAGGGCTTATCTACTCTAAACTAGCTAGGCTAGATCCCCTAGTCAAGTTCTCTCACTCAGTCAAGGCTGGTCAAACCTGACCACCTAGTCAAGTCTGGTCAAGTCTTGCAACCTGGTCAAGTCTGACCACCAGGTCAAGCCTTACAATCTGGTCAGGTCTGACCACTAGGTCAAGTCTGACCATGGGGCACAGGGTACCATCCTCTCTCACAGACAAAACCATCCTGCAACACTGAGACCTCCAGAGGGCTTGAACCCAAGTTTTCAAGGTCAACCATGGGCTGCATTCACCACTGGGGCATTTCCTTGTGGCGACAAGAGCTCGGCCGCAACCGAACCCGAACTTGGACCCTGCATCCATCAGCCTCGCCACACAACTAGTTGCAGGAGGTGACTGCAACATCGCTCAGCGGCGTCCCTGGCCCCGTCCTGCCGCGCATGGACACACATGAGCAGAGGGACATATCTCAACACCAGGTCGGGCCGCATTGCCACCATGGCGTACATGATGTCCCCCACTGCGGACTGGTATGGCACACCTGCCATCTTTTCCTCCTCCTCGTCTGTGCTCGGGCCCATGCTCGAGCTCAACTCACATGTGGTGGTCATGAGTGTGCCAATACTTGAGTGTATGCACGTGTAACATCACCGGTTTAACAGTGAACAGATGTTTTTTTTACTCTCAGTGACATTTTCAATCTATTCTATTGGGGTTTAAACACTACTTCTATGTATTCAGATGTTTTTATCTGGCCCTTTTCTGTCCTCCACAGTCAAGAAGGAAATATCTGTCATACACATTGTTGGCTCGAAACATAGCAAGGGGGGAAGAATTGAACTTTGCAAGACAAGAGGACATACAATTACTTTTCTTTTTTTTTTGTGAGGGATGTGTGTTTAACTTGTTTGAAACTAGCTGGTCCTCCTCCACTCCCCCAGTCCGAGTGTATCTGGAGAATGTATCGGGGAGTGCATCGTGAAATCGGGGAAAACATACACTTATTAGTTTTCTTCTCTCGCCTCTCCCTCCCCCCCCCCCCCCCCCCC
>SZWC01015619.1:46013-56013 GCA_023375785.1 Penium margaritaceum | reverse complement strand
CCCGTCCTCGGCGTCGCTCAATATCATGGCGGCTGGTCAGGTCATCGCCTCGAAGTAGTTTGTCATAGGGTGAGGCTGGTGGCGTGGTTCGGTTGAAGATTTTCAACTCGCGCCTGGTTAGTTGGCTTGGATGGTTGGAACATCGATTTTCACATGTCCTAAAGCCTTTTCCTATGTTTTATACTGGCGAATCTGTAACATTCCAAACTTCTGTGCATGTGTTTGAGACACAACCATGACACATGCTTAAGAGTCCGTGTTGAAGTGGCCATTACACATCCCTTGTATCGTCGGATCAGTTCCATCGCGACGGGAATGAAGACATCTCCATCCCCATGCGTTTTACAACGTGCAGAGCATGGCAGAAGAGCGGCCATGCTCTACGCTTGTCGCTCAACCAACTCCTCCAAACACGTTCAACAATCGCCACCTCCCGGCCCAACCATCGTCGGACCGAGAGCCGATGGTTGGATGGGGAATATTTCTCACTCCTTTGAAAAAGGCCCTGTTTTGACCTGACCGTTTTGTTGTTGGCTGGGTCCAGTCGCATCAACCGTCGGTAGAGAGGCTTATGAGCTACTTCGTGTCAGGACGTCCGGATAGAGAGTGGCGCTGTCTGGATAGGAGGAAGTTAGATCCGGCGGACTAAATAGACCCTAACAACATCTTTTGTAACCGTCGCTTGCCCCAAAAACAAACATGCAGTCTACCAAAAACAAAAAACGCTTCGAACCTCGCCTGGTACCTCTACTCCTCGTAGGAAAAAACGACAATCGCGCGCTTAAACTGCGTAGTAGCTGCACTCAACCAACAGGTTGAAGGAAGTTACGTGGCAACGTCTAATTTGGTTGGAATCGATGGTTGAATTCGGCCAACCATCGATTCCAACCACAACCAGCCTCACCCCTAATTCGTTCCACCTTGCCCTGCTGGCGGATATGCTATCCTCAAAGCGGCTAGATCGCTAGCACCATGCGACGGTGGAATGTGATTGGGTATGATCATACAATGATCATCTAGTTCCTGTACATCCAAAGTTGTTTCCCGAGGGTTCATACAGCTCGATCTATGAGGATCAACTTTTTGTAGAAACATGCTTTGACACCCAACTTGTCTTGAGACCCACATTAACCGGCAACATCCACGTCTCCTTCAATGAAATGGGACCAGGACAAGGTAGCCTTGCGGGCTCCGAGATTTGAGATTGATAGATAGATAGATAGATAGATTATTATGCTTATCGTCGTTACCCCTCCACGGGGAATGGACGGTGGCAGAGAGCCACATGTGACAGTGAGAGTCAGGGGGGACATCTACACACGACAACCATGAAGAAGGGCATGCATGTGCCCACTATCAAGTGTAAAGAAGCACACAAGGGTCAAAGTAGATGAAGATGAAGACCTAGCGAGATTTTGAGGGGGGGAGGGACAGTACACACGAGGGCAATAAGAGCGACATGCCAATGGTGGCCAAAGAGGCCTAGTAACGGCATATCACAAATGTCGAGCTTAGCTGCGCGGCGGCCAGAAGGCTGCTGCATGCTGCGAGCTCGCTCCATGCAAAACCACCATATTAGCGGCTGTCATCCTGGGGTGCAGATGCTGAGGATGTGGCGTTGGCGCGGGGGAGGGGGAGCACGGGGTCGATGCGGGTAACCAAGTGTCTGCTACAGGTTGGGGCTGCTATGGTAGCTATAGTAAACCTGGAGCATACCTGCCACACAAGACGCCAAGCAGGCCTGGTCCTCGAAAGAGAGGAAGTCCTTTAGCGAGAAGCACCGTAGATTGGAGATTGCAATATACCGCATGCTACAGGCTACAGTGCAGGTGGAGTTCCATCTTCACACTTGTTGACAAAGGGAATCTACATTCAACGACAATTCCTTTGATCTGAGGATTTGTATGAGCTTAAAGAACAAAGTATCCAGATACCCTGGCTTTAGAAACCAAACTCGCTAAACCCGCCTTCGCCGAAATGTTGAGAACACGTCACCTCGCCTCGTATTTTTTATCACCAAAAGCCCCGTCTTCACTTTTTTATCAAATGACAAAGTGATAGCCTGCGGGGTCGATTGTGACGTTACAATATATCCCGACATGAGGGGTATATTGTAACGTCACAATCCATCCCGTTTCCTTATTGAGTTGTCTAAGGTATTTTTAGAATTTTTTGTTTTTCTCGGAACACGTCCTAAGAAAGAGATGTAAAATCCTCTTATCGTTAGGTGTCGTCTTTGAATTGTTAGCGTGTTTGTTTTTCAACCCCCCCTCCCCAAATGTCGCTGTGCAATGTATCCGTCCCCCCCCCCTCGCAATTTGTGAAAGGTCTCATTTACTTCATAAATGTTTTCATAAAAAACATTTCTATATTGAGAGATTACAATGAAGTCGCAAAGTGGAAATTTCTGGACAATGACCACGTACCCGACTAGGTACCTTGTCACCGGCACCCTGGCTGCGGGGCGTCCTGATATCAAGTTTTGAAGTCGGGGCTTATGGAGGTCAAAAATCGAAAAACGGAGTTCATGGAGGTAAACATCCTTCCAACAGGGTGGATAGCGTTTTCGAAGATCCGGAACGGGGTACCTGGTAACTTTGCCGGAGCTTAAATTCAACGAAAACTCGAATGTGTACACGAACTTCATCACTTGCTTGTTCGAGCCTTGTCGCAA
The DNA here is from genome assembly GCA_023375785.1 of Penium margaritaceum. Lineage (NCBI taxonomy): Eukaryota > Viridiplantae > Streptophyta > Zygnematophyceae > Desmidiales > Peniaceae > Penium > Penium margaritaceum. Next base: position 53,339 of record SZWC01015619.1, on the reverse strand, counting down.
CTGCAGGCTAGAGAATGAGATGACTTATAAGCTAGATATCCATTCTCGCATTCCGTCTTGCTTCTTGAAGTATTTCCGAAAGACTCGAATGCACGCTTGTACTTGGTCCAAAGCAGGTAGAAGTCTCCAGCGATGAAGCATGTTGCACACAACGGTCAAACCTTCCTCACGCGCCTTGAGAGCTTTCGGGCAGGTAAGCCTGCTTGGGAAAGAAGGTAAGGCTGCCAACATTCGTTTCACTCATCATTCGATGTCGTCATGCCCGGGAAGCGAGCTCGATCACATACGAGGACCTATAGCCATTGCTGTGCATTTGCAGCAGGTCGATTGCGACTCTCTCTCTGTGAAAACCTTGCATCACGCATTCCGTGTGGAATTGAAGACACCCCCCTTCTAGACTTCCAAGATAAGCCAGGAGTTTGAGCTTTCTGTTTGCCAACGGGTTAGTAGCGGCCGCGGGCTAGTGGGGACTGTCTATAACTAAACGCAGAATTATGTCTGCGCCGAATGTTAAACAACTTACTTGCAAACGGTGTAGTGACTGAAGTAATGCTTTTGCTGGAATCCTGGGTGACTAGCACAAATCCTTGTGAAACTCCCTTACGATCCTCTCGCTTTTGTCATATTAAGACAAATGACACCTCAACGATGCGGGCCTATCATCTGCCTGGACGCAACTCTTTCACGTCGGAAAAACGTCACTGTCAAACAGAAGCTCATTCGTCCAGCCTTCCTCGCATCCGTCGCATCACGACGAAACAAACTACACCGACACGAACGGTTGGAGGCGACCAAAATCTGAACATTCAGATAAGCCGCATTTAAAGAATGGGCAAGAGGAGACGATTGATGAACAAAAAAATCCTCTCGATTGTAAGCCACGAAAAAGGTTCCGCTAAACACATTACCTCAAATACAGGTGCGTAAATCGTAGCTTAAGTGTCAGGTACCATAACTTTAAATGACAGTTGAGAAGCTGTCAAATGACGACCTAGCATGTAATAAAAGGAGAGTTGAACAACGTATTATTATGCATTACACTAGGCGTGTGCGTATTGAAGCAATTCACAAAAGCATTGATTCAAAAAATCTCCAAAGAACAAAATGTAGGGCTTCGATAATAGAATGTTACGAATCCATTATAAAAATCTTCATATAAAGTTTTCAAAGGGGAAATTAATAAATTAAAAACTTTTTAAACTTATTTCCTTTCCTGAAAAAATACTTGTGGAATCAAAGCAATAGTTTTTTATACAAGTACACTTTAAACTCCCCAAATAAATGGCCATGCCGATAACCAGACAAGATAACAATTTCATGACCCATAAATTCTCCTGATAAGATTTCCAAAGACTGAGATTTTCCATATTTAAGTCTATCCACTAGGAAATCCTCACAAATTCCTATGCATACACCACTCATGTAATCTCTCAAATTGTTTGAATGCCAAGTAGAGTCAACCATGTACAAGAAAAACAAAAATTTATCCAAATCTTTAAAATAATTCCTACATCTCAGGTCTAAGGACCTCATTATGCGTATTTTCCCACTTTGCATCCAACTTGTTACAAAATCATAACTTCCTTCCGTGAAATATCCTTTGCCATACCTTATTGTTTCTTCATCAATGACTCCAAAGACATTCACAAAGCTATTCTTCCTTGACATGTGCTTCAACCGACTAACGTTACTTACAAACTCTTTTTATTTCTCCCTTCCAATTAATATGCTCCTTAAACTACACAATCATTGATATACTAGGATAAACTTTGAGGATTCCTGGTTGGTGCTAAGCATCTAAATGAACAGTTCATGAGATTGCCTTGATAATTTGGCCACGTCTACGTAAGAATTATGTAGAAAATCCCACAAAAAACAAGTGTTCAAACGTCAAGGCGGAAAAGCTTTCACTTGAGTGAGCATCTAGCTCATAGTACCTAAGCTAACATAAAGGGGTACAAACACGTCCTTGTTTTCGCATCATTATCTCAATGATAAACCATCTTTAAGAATATCCACCAACAAAGAGGTGCCACTTCTTATTAGAAAACTGGCACTAATTCACTTGCATCATCATTAAAAATAAATAATATTAATGAATTAGGTTGTGCAAAGATAACTTAAACATTCATCCATAGCAAGCTATGTTTAAATTCATGGGTTTGTCCTCTGTATAATGTAAGCATCTACATTAAGATTTACCCCGTACACCTACTCACCCTTGAATCAAGAGGGCCCAAAAACCAACACAATCACACCAAAAATGAGAGCTCAAAAACTAATGTGAAATATGGTAAAGGAAACATGATAATGTTTTGAAGGTTCTATATCTGTATGATTATGCATTACCACTTAAGTGCATGTTCACTAAAATATCTACCTCTCAATCAATCTCGTTTCTCTTAAATTTAGCATGTCTATTTAATTCCAATTATATAAAGAATAGGCTATCATTCATAAAAAATTAAAGGCGCATTTCACCTAGTGTTGTTATGAATTATCTAAACATTCAAGATCGCGCTTCTTACTCTTTCCACTCATGTTGTTACCTACATGTCCACGGAGGTGAATTCATAGGAATTTCCCACACATAATCATTAAGAAGACTTTTCTTACCATCACATTGATGTTTGGATTAGTTATACGTTGAATTCATTAATGTATTGAAGTTTTTCCTCCAAATGTGAAAAACAATAAATGTGAAAGTACATTCTTTCAATATCAACAACATACAAATGACATGTGAATAATCCAAAATTTCACATAACCTTCTTTTAACCTTTAAAATATAAGACACAACTTTGGCTATGTTTGGACTTCAATTGGTATTAAAACCCTACTATCCGCTAAATTGTGTCAAGAAAACTAGAAAACTGATCGGCAAAAGCACACCCAAATACTATATTTTAGCACACAGAATGAGTTAGCATGTACTCAGACACATACATGACATGGAGAAGTAAGTAGAAGGATCCAAATCCATAGAGCGGACTCACACCAAGGATGGAAACCACATGCATAGTAGTACTAAATTTTGTAGCTGTACAAGCTTAGTAGCGCACCAATTGATGGAGACATGACTTCGATGTAGCTTGAGCCACAAGGCATCCACAGTGATGCCTTCTTAGTGGGATCCTTAGTGACGATGTATGATGCACACTATTCAAGGTCAAAATTCCGGCAAAAACACTCGGAGATCTAAACAAAAGAGCTTGGAGTTCTTGATGATCGGCTCTTTGTGTTGAATAATGAAGGAATCTCGACTAAGTGACTTTTTGGCCCTTTAAGTAATCTTGTGGCCGGTCCCCCTTGGATGCTCTGTGCTCGGAGAATATAAGGAATTGCACAACCCTCTATGTCATTCCATGACCACCTAGGTGGTTGCATTACTAACTTGATAATTGCATTACCCTCCAAGGTAGCGGAAGGGCATCTTGGAAGATAAAGGGCCTTTCAAATATGATGGGTCAGAAGCTACTAATGAGTAGCATTTATTCTTTGTGAGTACATGAGCTTGAAACCTTAGATTTTTCTGTGTAGGATTTTAGGCCTTTTTAAAGAAAATATGGCCGTTGAGACCGTTGAATCTAAAAAAATTGAGTAATAAATATGTTTTTGGGAGATATACATTGTTACATCAATAGGTCCTTCCCTAATATCAAGCGTGGAAAAATCCTTTTCAAAAACAATTTTGAAAACAAGAGGGCTCAGTTCATGCTTGCACAAAGCTCCAAAAGAGGGAGAGGCTAGCACAACGTACACTAATGGCATGACTTTGCTAATTGTAACTTACATGGACTTGTGAGTAGTTACTCGTGACCTAGATTCTTGATTGTTTTCTAAGATAGATACCCATCATTCCGTTTGGCCTCATAGCTAGTAAGCAGAAATAAAACCTTGTTTGTGTTGGTTTTTGTGAGCTTGCAGCGGTAAATCCATTCCATGCTTTGATGCAGCAAGGGGGTCCCCTGCTGCCGTAGGATCTTTGTGTTCCCAACAAGCATGCCTTCCGCAAAGCTTAGCGTAAGCAAAACACTGAATGAACATCTTAGTTCATGATACAAGTATGGTACAAGGAATGTACAAGGAACAAAAGCAATACGTGGCTCAACAATATGCTCTGACTTAACTCCTTGCCTTAAACTAGGGCGCAACTCGTTGCTAGGCCATCGTGGTCGTTAACACAAGGGTTTTGGCGTAGCCACCGGTGCATGAATGGGAGGCCTTCACAACGTGAGGGCAACCTCCTCCTAGGCTGGCATGCCTTGCCAAGCTTATATGATCAATACAAGGATCTCCAATAGCATCTTCCATCTAGGCTAGCATGCAAGTGGTAGGCTTATAGGGGTCTTGGAGGGATCTCCATCTGCATATTGGTTTTGAGCTCCATAGTTACAGTCTGGAGAGGGGTGAGAGATTACAGCTAGAAGATAATAGGCGTAGAGAGATTGACCTCCTCACAGGCTAGTAGAGCATGCCAGGCTTACGGGGTTCATGGAGGGATCATTGGCATCGTCCTTCATGGAGGCTAGCACACAAGTGTTGGGCTTACATGGGTCTTTGGGGAGAGCTTAGGGAGAAGGGGTTGAAGGAAGTGATTGGCGAATGGTTGATTACATATTGAAGACCATGAAAGAAGATTACGGTACCATTGTTGAATTGGAATTAAAAGCATTAAGGAATAATTTGCTTTCGTATATGCAATGATTATTTATTTGTTTAAGAATTCAGAATATATCCTTTAGAATAATTTTTGAGGATTTGGCCCCATTACTCAACACATTTTAGTGGAAAACCTTTAACATCATCCTCAGGTGACACTACTGTAGAAGTATGGCTAACTTGAGCTTGATACTTGGTTTTACATAAGATGAAAAGTTTTATCCATAAATGGAATAATTTAGAAGCATAGAATTAAGAATTGAACCCCTTCAACCATTTTATGAAGGTTACTATATGTGTTTCAAACATAATTATGTATGTTGGTAATGTAAACATATGTATAGGAAGGTTGAAAGTATTTTATGGAATGAGGGCATATCTCTCATCTACGAGTGAAGAGGCTTTGGAAAAAGTGATGAGTATACTTTTCAAGGAAGGTATTGTTTTGTTTTATATCCCATTGAACTGTTTTGTTCATTTTTGTCGTAAATTCACAAGACCCAAAGGATTCTTCCTTTTTTTTGTTAATTTTAATGTTTATGTGGACTCTTAAAAGAATATGATTAGAGTACTTGCTTTGTGTTTGTGACAAAAATTGAATGTTTTTTCCAGAGTGATTGATGATGGCGACTCCGACCATGGGGATGTGAATTGATGTGTATTTTCCTAATTAATGTTAGAAGAACGTAACAAGAATGCTAGAAGATTCATACAGGTTCGATGGTATAATAATGGGATATGTAGTTAGTGGCTACTTGTGTCATTAGAGTGAGAGCTTATGTATGCACACTTCATGAGAGATAAAAGCAAGGGATACTCTTCATGTGAGACTTGATGTGGACTTGATTCATCACGTTGAGAAAGCATTTTTTTGATTTTTTTTGAAATATTTAATATTTGTTGATCCTTGGTAGGATTTGAAATCGACTTTGGGATATTAGGAAGTCTGTTGTGATTGCACATCCATCCATTGAGCTTACGCATGGATACAAGCAACTCCCATTGGTTGACGAGGCCGATTATGTATTGAACTTTTTTATTATGTTTTTGGTGGTTTAGAGTGCAACTTTTTTATCTAAGTTGTTAACAATTGTTTGTCTTGAAGGAAAGTGGCGTACGCTACCAACCTTACATTTTCCTGGCTATCTGTTGGATGAATGAGAAAGCATTAGTAACACTTTGTTGAATTGGATGTACAGCAACCCCTTGTGCATGTAAAACAGTTCATCTTCCTTCATGGGTTCGGGCACACTTAAACCTTGCATAATACTCTTACGTGTTTTGAATAATGTAAATGTTCCTTGTTGTGAATTTCACTCTTTTTAACCAAAAATTGGGAACGTTTTTCTTGATAGCCTGATCGGACGTCTCGATTCTTCTCAAATTCCCTATGGTTCAGATCCGACCGCTGTATTCAGAAGTCGTTCAACTCTTTCCCAGTTACTGTCTTTCAATGCGCGGCACTTGGCCACTTCTGGAGAGTACCCAGTGGGGTTGCTATATAAAGCAAACCAAATATATTTGGGAAAACCTTTTCCCGATTCGATCGGGCGGACGTTGCGTTGCTCATACTTTCATCGGTCCACGTACAGGAACCCTCACTGCGGGGTATCCAAATTGTCGTCAATGTAGAGAGTTCGCCCTCTCGTCATTTCTGAAATGTTTTGGGTGCGTCTGGAAACGTACCACTTGTGCAACTGAAAAAGGCCAAAATGAAATATTTTGACAGTGCGAATGTGGACTCCATACTTGGACACGAAAGTGCATGCCCTTTAGTCAAAATTTATTCATTCGGACAGTCGCACGTCTGGACGACTATCTGGTCTTTGCAGCAGGATCGACGGTCATCTTTGCTAAAAACGAAAAAGGACAAGGATAAAGGAATTTTTGTACTATATTTCATCTACCATTTGGATAATGCAACGATCAGGATCTCATGGAGGAAGACATGTTCGCCTTAATCAAGAAATACGTCCGACGGTGCATCTTGGCCGTTGTCTTTTCCAGTCTGGTCATATAAGTTTCTCAAGAATTTGCATTTCCCGTTCCGGTTCGGTTTGAGGGACTTTGACCGTGGATCCCACATTCATTTTTCGGTTTTCGAACAGGCTGCTTGTCCGATCCCAGCATCTGCTGTCCGAAACATGTTTCGTTCTTCTTATTTGGTTGCACTATTGGGATGTTTCCAGACGCGGCCTCGATTTTCCGTTTAAGGCGCAATAATAATGTAGTTTCGAGACGAGGCCCTTTTCTCCTCAACTAACCAGCCGCAGCCCAAGACTTCCGTACTAGATTTGAGCAGATATGGACAGGTTTCGTTCGAGCGAACATGGCGCCGCGTCAATTCAATCAGTTGCCACAAATGGCGGCTCGACAACCGAGGAGATTCACGCCGCCGCGCGTGCGTGTCCACCCTTTCGTCGGCAGTCGTCGTGTCGCGGTGCCGCCAGAATTCACCCCGCGACAGTCAGTGACCAACCATTCGCCAATCACTTCCTTCAACCCCTTCTCCCTAAGCTCTCCCCGCCGCCGTGCGCCCCTCCGACCCTTTCCAACCCCGCCGCTCTGTTTCTCAGCCCCGCTCCGTCGCATAAAGCAGCGCCGAACGCCTCCACCACTGTCCGCAGCCATAGTTGCAAGCCCCCCGTGTGTGAGGCAGCGCCC